>JAFMOD010000047.1:1603111-1617065 GCA_019802435.1 Corydoras maculifer | reverse complement strand
AATATTATATATTCGAAGCATGAGACTGAGCTTCCTGAACTAGTAATATCTTTAGATGCAGAAAAGGCATTTGATAGGGTAGAGTGGGAATATCTGTTTGCAGTTTTGAAGAAATTCGGATTTGGTAACAAATTTATTTCTTGGATCCGTCTCCTTTATGCATCCCCTAAAGCCTGTGTTCACACAAATGATGTTTATTCAGAGTATTTTCCTCTTGAACGTGGAACACGCCAGGGGTGCCCTTTATCTCCTTTGCTTTTTGCCATTGCTATAGAGCCACTATCGATTATGTTAAGATCCACCTCTTTATTCAAAGGAGTCACGCGAAATGGAATTGAATACAAACTGTCACTTTATGCAGATGATTTGTTCTTGTATATATCTGATCCCGCTGTTTCTATTCCTGCTGTTTTGGATATTCTGAAATGTTTTGGCATCTTTTCAGGTTATAAACTAAATTTGGAGAAAAAAAAAAAAAAAAAAAAAAAAAAAGAGAGTCACTGCATTTAATCAGTAATGGAATAAACACGTAGCTCTTACCCTGTGAAGTCTGCAGAGTACATGCCATAATTGAAGACATAAACCCTGGTGATCTGGCAGAAGCTGAGATACGCCAGCGCGAACACCAAGCAGTACCTAAAAAACAAAAAATCAGCTTCTAATCTCCATTAAGCTGCATCGCATTGTGTGATGCATTGTGGGTTCTGTTGGCGAGGGCAATTTTAGAGCTGACCCCATATTCATAAATGAGGATTAAATAAAATCCAGTTGGATTAACTGTTCCTTCGAAGCCAAACCGCTTTTAATCGTCCTATAGGGAATAGCAACCCCGACGTCCGTATGGGAGCAAACAAGTGCGAGCTCATCAGCGAGCTCTCCTGAAATCAAACGGAGGTTAACACAGTGGGTTCAATGTTAAAATGGCAACCGTCCAACAACGTTTTCACACTCCACATTTTCTCATTAGCTGTTTTTTTACTTTTAAATATTATTAATAGACAGCGACGTGGTTACAAACTAATTTTAATAGTCCATCCATCCATTATCTTCCGCTTTATCCTCTATTAGGGTCGCGGAGGGGGGTTCCCTATGTCCATTAAGGGTGAACATTTCGGGCGCTGGGCAGATAGACCCAGGACAGGACACCAATCCATCACTGGACACACACTCACACTTTATATGGGGCAATTTGGAGAATTCAATTGACCTTGATCCATGTTTTTGGACTGTGGGAGGAAACTGGAGAACCCGGAAGAAACCCACGTGGACACAGGGAGAACATGTAAACTCCACCCAGATGGGGATTTAAACCAGGAATCTCTAGCGCTGAGAGGAGAACATACTAACCACTAAGCCACATGCTGTAAATAAAATATATTTTATTACTATTGATTTATTTATAACAGGGGGGGATTCCTGGTTCGAATCTCAATCTGGGTGGAGTTTCCGTGTTCTCCCCGTGTTGGCGTGGGTTTCCTCGGGGTTCTCTGGTTTCCCACGGTCCAAAGACATGGACTGAAGGTGGACTGAATGCTCTAAATTGCCCCATATAGTTTGTGTGTGAGTGAGTGTGCCAAGCGATAGATTGGCGCCCTGTCCTGGGTGTATCTCGAAACGTTCTCCGCTGGATAGGAACCCCACCCCCCATTACCCTATTAGAGGATTAATCCATCCATCCATTATCTTCCACTTCATCCTCTATTAGGGTCGCGGGGGGGTTCCTCATGCCCATCCAGGGGAGAACGTTTCGGGCGCTGGGCAATTACACCCAGGACAGGACACCAATCTATCACTGGACACACACTCATTCACACAGACACACTCTATATGGGGCGATATGGAGAATTTAATTGACTTGATCCATGTTTTTAGACTGTGGGAGAAAACCGGAGAACCCGGAGGAAACCTACGCGGACACGGGGAGAACATGGAAACTCCACCCAGATGGGGATTCGAACCGGGAATCCCTAGTGCTGAGAGGAGAACATGCTAACCACTAAACCACCGTGCCGCCCTCCTTTTAGAGGATTAAGCGCGATATAATGAATGAATGTGTGTGTGTGTGTGTGTGTGTAAGTGAGCAATCCAAGCGATGGATCCCTGGATGGGAACCCCACCTCTGTGACCTTAGTCCCTAGTATAGGATTCTGCTTACTCAGCATTTGAGACTGTGCACTGCCCTGTACCCTCACTAAAACATCGTCCGTGCCGAGGTGGACGTCCAGCCCGAGCGGTGACGCGTGTAGCATCACCCGCAGCCCTGCAGACGAGCGCACGGGGTATAATGAGGAGGGATGTATGAGCGTGGGTGACTGTGGTCAGCATCTCTCATTCGGTAATGGAAGTGAATTCAGCTGTGACCTTGGCTGCATCGCACCTCCTATATACTGATTACCCCCGGTGACAAGGTGGCACCCAGAAGCGTATGCTACATGCCTACACTACTAATCCCCTAACGGGACTCGATGATGCGGGACGGTTTCCAAACCTGGGTGCAGCGGGACGGAGCCGAGCCGAACGTCGGCGCCGAGGGGCAGAGAACAACCTTATTTAAATGACCGCATCCTTTCATTAAGAGGTGGCTGATGAGTTACTGCACCTTTAGGAGCGCGGTGGCGCTGGGAGGGCATCGATGCATTGATCAGCGCACCTGATGACCTGTGCAGCCTTATAAACAGTGACATCACGACATCAGCGTGACTTATGGCTGTATGTTAAAGGTGATTTTAAATACTCATTCTTGTGGCCCAGTCGTGGGTTTCCTCCGGGATCTCCGGTTTCCTTCCGTAGTCCGAAAACATGGTTTTAAGGTAAACTAAATGCTCCAAATTGCCCCATAGTGTGTGTCTGTGTGAGTGAGTGTGCCCAGTAATGAATTGGTGCCCTGTTCTGGGTGTATGTGTTCTCCCCTGAATGGGCTCACATTCATTCACATACACTACTGTATATAGGGGCAATTTAGAGCAGCCAATTCACCTTGAATGGATGTTTTCAACACACACACACACACACACAGACACACAGAATGACACACACACACACACAGACACAATGACAGACACACAATGACACAATGACAGACACACAATGACACACACAGACACAGAGACACACACACACAATGACACAGACACAATGAAACACACACACAATAACACACAAAATAACACACACACACAATGACACAGACACACAATGACACATACACACACACAGACACACACACACACAATGATACACACACACACACACACACACACACACACACACACATATATATATAGACAGACAGACACACACGGGGGTGGGGGCGCACACACACTTTCACAAACACACACAAAACTGTATATAGGGGCAATTAGAGCAGCCAATTCACATTGAATCTATGTTTTTGGACTGTGCGAGAAAACTGGAGAACCCGGAGGAAACCCATGCGGTCACAGGGAGAACCCAGATTGGGATTATATGGCGCCCCTAGTGTACATATACATAAACATATATATATATATACATGCTAACACTTTATGACTGGTTCTAAAGATTTATGTACATTAACAGAGGCCTATGACAAGTGTCTCTCTCTCTCTCTCTCTCTCTCTCTATATATATATATATATCTCAGTATATGTGGTAGAGGGCGGCACGGTGGCTTAGTGGTTAGCATGTTCTCCTCTCAGTGCTAGGGATTCCCGGTTCGAAACCCCATCTGGGTGGAGTTTCCATGTTCTCCCCGTGTCCACGTGGGTTTCCTCCGGGTTCTCCGGTTTCCTTCCACAGTCCAAAAACATGGATCAAGGTCAATTAATTCTTCAAATTGCCCCATATGGAGTGTGTGTGTGTGAACAGAGATAGATTGGTGTCCTGTCCTGGGTGTATCTGCCCAGCGCCCGAAACCTTCTCCACTGGATGGGCATTGGGAATCCCCCCACGACCCTAGTAGAGGATAAAGCTAAAGATAATGAATGGATGAGTATATGTGGTAGTTCAAACAAACCATTTGTAAAAAAAAAAAAAAATTCTTAAATATAAATACAACTACATTGCAATTGAGATCCTAAAGCTAAAATGTGCAGTGTGTAAACAAAGTGGCAGCGTGTCCCGATCGGAGAACACACCGAGTAAAGGAACCCGTCTGTCTGTTCTTACTGTAATACAACACAGAGAACGCCAGCGACCGGAGAAGACGAAATGCTGGAGGACTCACTTGTGCATGTGCTCGACTCCAGCCAAGATCATGATGCCGTACGTGATGCCGCTCTGCACCAGGAAATGGAAAGCGTACCTGAAAGAGACGCCAGGTCATTAGATAAATACAGACAGAGGTGGACAAGGAGTTGTAGATCAAGAAAAATGGAATTGCGGCTAGGGCGCCACGGTGGTTTAGTGATTAGCTAAATCCCCATCTGGGTGGAGTTTCCATGTCCTCCCTGTGTCTGCATGGGTTTCCTCAGGGTTCTCCGGTTTCCTTCCACAGTCCAAAAACATGGATCAAGTCAATTGAATTCTCCAAATTGCCCCATATAGAGTGTGTGTGTGTGTGTGTGTGAGTGGGTGTGTGTCCAGTGATAGATTGGCGTCCTGTCCTGGGTGTATCTGCCCAGAGCCCGAAACGTTCTCCCCTGGATGGGCATGGGGAACCCCCTCCCCGCGACCCTAATAGAGGGTCCTTCCATCTGTCCACATCCATCCCCAATTCTACATCCATCCGTCTGTCCGTCCGCAATCCATCCATATCAATCCATCCATCCATCCATCCCCCTCCGGCCATCAGTCTGTACTCATCCATCCCCATCCACCCGTCCGTCCGTCCGTCCATCTGTCCACATCCATCCCTATTTATACATCTGTCCGTCCGTCCATCCATCCATCTATATCAATCCATTCATCCCCATCCGTCCATCCCTATCTGTCCGTCCATCCATCTGTACATATCAATCCCCTTCCGTCCGGTCATCTGTCCACATCCATCCCCACCTACACATCCATCCGTCTGTCCGACCGTCCATCCATCCACATCTATTCATCTATCCATCCATCCCCATCTGTCCACATCCATTTCCATCCACCTGTCCATTATCTTCCACTTAATCCTCTACCATCCACAGGGGAGAATGTTTCGGGTGCTGGGCAGATAGACCCAGGACAGGGCACCAATCTATCACTGGACACACACTCACTCACACAGACACACACACTATATGGGGTCTTTAGCACTAACCCCATAAAATTTTATAAAACACCTAAATTCAACAACTAAGGAGTCTGTCCCAATACTTTCTTTCAAATGAGTACAAACATTTAGTGAACATGTAACATTTTAAACAAACAGACACTATTAAACACAGGCGGACATTCTGTCATTTAACTGTGTGCCTGAGATATAATTGGGCTTTTCCTCTATAGTTCTTCCCATCAATTCTTCCAATCTAAAAACAAACAGGACTGTTATGACCTCAAATAAATTATTTTATAATATATAAGAGCTTTACTGTCCTCAGCCTTTCAGCTTTATTAAACAAACTGCAGAGGAATCGCTAATAAGACCCAATATGACAAAACCCTTTCATAATTCATCAAAATAATGCGATAAATAATGACATGAATCAAAATGAAGCATGACAGTCTAACATTCTCTGTTCCTATGTCAACTAGGGCAGACAGAAAATAAGGTCAGGCATCTTAAAAGAGCTACTTTATACTTATAATAATAATAATAATAATAATAATAATAATATATAATTATAATAAGGTGGCATGCTGGCTTCGTGGTTGGCATGTTCTCCACTCAGCGCTAGGGATTTCCGGTTCAAATCCCCATCTGGGTGGAGTTTCCATGTTCTCCTCGTGTCCAAGTAGGTTTACTCCGGGTTCTCCGGTTTCCTCCCACAGTCCAAAAAACATGGATCAAGTCAACTGAATTCTCCAAATTGCCCCATATAGAGTGTGTCTGTGTGAGTAAGTGTGTGCCCAGTGATAGATTGGCGTCCTGTCCTGGGTGTATCTGCCCAGCGCCCGAAACGTTCTCCCCTGGATGGGCATAGAGAACCCCCACCCCCCCCCCACGACCCTAATAGAGGATAAAGTGAAAGATAATAAATGAATGAATGATTTAGATTAAGGGCAGCACGGTGGCTTAGTGGTGAGCATGTTCTCCTCTCAGCACTAGGGATTCCCGGTTCGAATCCCCATCTGGGTGGAGTTTACATGTTCTCCTCGTGTCCACATGGGTTTCCTCTGAGTTCTCCGGGTTCCTCCCACAGTCCAAAAACATGGATCAAGGTCAATTGAATTCTCCAAATTGCCCCATATAGAGTCTGTCTGTGAGTGAGTGTGCCCAGCGATGGATTGGCGCCCTGTCCTGGGTTTATCTACCCAGCGCCCAAAATGTTCTCCCCTGGATGGGCCCAAATAGAGGATAAAGCGGAAGACAATGATTGGATTAAAGTGTAGAAGCAACAAGTTCAAACCTAATAAATGTGCAGCTAAGTGTACAAACTGGCATAAAAAACCTCACAATACAACCTTTAATATAGAATTTATTGATGCACGTTGTGTTTATTAACTAGAAACCAGATTCAGGAGCTGGTAAAATGTTAACATGTGCGTTGTACAGACGTAATTAATGCGTTTAGGAGCACAGCAATGACTCCAACAGCACGCAAGCACTGAATTTACCAAGATCTGAGACCCGAGCTGGCAGCAGGAGGCTGCGAGAGGAGACGCCACTTACCATCCAAAGCAGAAAAGGGCAAAGTACAAGCCCAGCAGCGTCGCCACCACATGCCGCACAAAAGGGTTGGTCTTGCTCGGGTGCAGGTACAAACGGAAACAGTAGGCGGAGAGCAGAGCGCAGAGCTGACACGCCACAAAGTTCACCTGAAACGGAGAGAAGGTCTGGGTTACTTCACAGGTCGGAAAAGTAAGGTGGGCGAACGTCGTGGTAACCGAAGCAAAGGGAACAAACCAACACACATCCATCCATTATCTTCTGCTTTATCCTCTATTAGGGTCGCGGGGGGTTCTCTATGCCCATCCAGGGGAGACATTTCGAGCGCTGGGCAGATACACCCAGGACAGGACACCAATCTATCACTGGACACACACTCATTCACATAGACACACTCTATATGGGGCAATTTGGAGAATTCAATGGACCTTGATCCCTGTTTTTTGACTGTGGGAGGAAAGCGGAGAACCCGGAGGAAACCCATGTGGACACGAGGAGAACATGGAAACTCCACCCAGATGTGGATTTGAACAGGAATCCCTAGTGCTGAGAGGAGAACATGCCAACCGCCTCTCATTAATATCCATCCATCCATTATCTTCCACTTTATCCTCTATTAGGGTCGGGAGGGTTCCCCATGTCCATCCAGCGGAAAGGGTTTCAGGCGCTGGGCAGATACACCCCTCTGCTGGGGCACAATCTATCACTGAGCACACTTACTCACACAGACACACTCTATATGGGGCAATTTGAAGAATTCAATTGACTTGATCCATGTTTTTGGACTGTGGGAGAAAAGCGGAGAACCCGGAGGAAACCCATGTGGACACAGTGAGAACATGGAAACTCCACCAAAATTGGGATTCGAACCAGTCCAAAAACATGAATCAAGGTTAATTAAATTCTCCGAATTGCCCCATATAGAGTGTGTTTGTGTGCGTGAGTGTGTCCCATGATAGATTGGCGTCCTGTCCTGGGTGTATCTGCCCAGCGCCCGAGACGTTCTACCCTGGATGGGCATGGGGAGAAAACCTTGGTGGTTCAAGGAGGAAACCTTGGAAAAGCCAAGGCTCAATAACAAAACTCATCCTCCTTGAACCCTAATAGAGGATAAAGCGGAAGATAATTGATGGATGGATGGATAATTTACTGCCCTCTAGTGATGAATGTCGTCTGGTGCTTCAACCTCACCATGCTTAACTCTCACTCTGTATGGTTCACCTCTGCTATATAGTGGAACGTTCTAATTTCATTCATTCATTATCTCCCGCTTATCCTCTATTAGGGTCGTGGTGGGGTTCCCCATGCCCATCCAGGGGAGAACGACTCAGGCGCCGGGAAGATACACCCAGGACAGGGCGCCAATCCATCGCCGGGCACACACTCACTCACACAGACACACTCTATATGGGGCAATTTTGAGAATTCAATTAACTTGTTCCATGTTTTTGGACTGTGGGAGGAAACCGGAGAACCCGGAGGAAACCCACGCAGACACGGGGAGAACATGGAAACTCCACCCAGATGGGGATTCGAACCGGGAATCCCTAGCGCTGAGAGGCGAACGTGCTAACCACTAAGCCACCGTGCTGCCTACGTTCTAATTTAAGAAACAAAACTAAAATAAATAAATGATAATGATCAGGTTTGGTTAGAGTAGCTGATTCCTCCGTAACTTCTGTCTTGTGTTGTTCTCTTATTTAGGAGTCGCGTTGGATAAAAGCGTCTATGTTAATTATATAGAATTTGACTAACGTGCACCGATAATAACGTGCACCGACATTCAAACCCTCATTTCAGAACACAGCGCATTCTAATAACCCAGCCCAATCAACCCATTAATATTAATTAAGATGCTCAGATCCGTCTGTTGCGCGTCCTTATCGATTGTCTGCTCCTGAAGCTGCACTTCACTTGCTGTCCTCACAAAGCCGACAGTAGTTCTGCGACACCCAATACATCTGTCACACAACCGAGCTTGGCTCGCACACACCCGGCCGAAGAGGATCATGGGAGACTCTTGGCAGCAAGGAATACAGCTCTTATTTGATCGGTTGCCCAGCGAAAAAGAAAATACAAATGGTTCTTCTAATCATAATGACAATAACACCCTAGTGTTTTTTTCACTAGAAATAATGTTTGTCAACCTACAATTTTTAAAACTAATCATTCAAATTGGACTTTGAAGTATGATTCACAATCCAGAATTGTAACCAAGCAGCTTTACGTGATATCAAAATAATAATCTGGTAGCAGATACACTAAAATGACCATCAAATGAGTGTTTACAGATGAAAAAACCATAAGAACATAAAAACATACGCAAAGCAACGTAATCCAGGACGGTTTTTAAAGTGAACACTGAACGCTGAGTAACAAATATTGTTGTATTTTTTTTTCCCAAACAATCAAATCCTCGATCAAATTACAGAATGCCATTATTTTAAACAACAGCCGCAACAGGCTTAGTGTTTATCATCCATACATCCATTATCTTCCGCTTTATCCTCTATTAGGGTCCCGGGGGGGTTCCCCATGCCCATACAGGGGACACTGTTTCGGGCGCTGGGCAGATACATCCAGGACAGGGCGCCAATCTATCGCTGGGCACACACGCACTCACACAGACACACTCTATATGGGGCAATTTGGAAAACTCAATAGACTTGATCCATGTTGGGAGGAAACCGGAGAACCCGGAGGAAACCCACGGGGAGAACATGGAAACTCCACCCAGATGGGGATTCGAACCAGGTATCCCTAGCGCTGAGAGGCGAACGTGCTAACCACTAAGCCACTGTGCCGCCCAAGTGTTTATCAATAATAATAATTTCTATTTGGATTCATGGTACATTACTTAAAACAATGTATTGTATATCAAGCATTGATACAAATGTGAAGCGGTCAGATGTGTGCGTTATGGTCAATAATGTCATGGCTTGACAAACGGCTCAGCCAATCAGATATAAGGACTGGAACTAGCCGTTTTCGAACTAGCCGTTTTCGTTTTCGAAGCAATAAAGGTATGAGAGGGTGTGCTTTATTGTGAATAAATCACAGAAATGAGATGTTAATAGGCACAATGTGCATACAGTGGAGTGCAGTTACCCCACCTTCCCATGATTAATATACAATAATACACAACCTCGAGTGCCTTATTGCTTTTATAAAACATTTACAAACACTATACTAAAAAAAAATTGGTTTGTTTTATAAATGCATGCATTGAAATCGTTACTAAACGACGTAATCTAGTCTGGTTTTTACAGTGAACGCTGATTGCTGAGTAACAGAATACCGGTTTCTCTAATAGTATTAATACTTACAGAATTTACAGAATGCATTTTGTAAAAATAACAGGAAAATAACATATTGTATGTCACGAATTGATATGAATGTGAAGCGGTCAGTGGTGTGCGTTATTGTTAATTAATGTCACAGGTGGACAAACAGCTCAGCCAATTAGATTAAAGGATCTTTTCTAATTCTATGTAAAATCTAATTCTGATGTAAAATAATGTATTGTTTGTCATGCACTGATACGAATGTGAAGCGGTTACTAGTTTTTGAAGTGCTGAGTAACGGGTTTCCGGTTTGGCTAAAAATCGAACTACAGAAAATTACAAATCAAACATTATAGAACACAGTTTATAATCAATTTTTTAAATAAAATTATTAGAAAAATAATGAATTGCATTGGAGAGGTGTGCCTTATTGTCAGTAATTTAACAGCTGGACAAACGGCTCAGCCAATCAGATTTAAGTACCGGAACTACCCGCTTTATAAAATAATGTGAGGATTTATTGCTGAGTAATTATTACTATTATTAATTATTACTGCTGAGTTATTATTGCGATGTTTACACAGAGCACCTTTAATACATCCTGTATGAGGGCGGAACTTATAGTTTCCCAACTGAAATCCGAGCCATAAAACAGGTCAACCATGATACAGCACCCCTGGATTGACTCCCTATCCCTATACCCACCTTAATATGACCTCACACTGTCTTACCTACCCTCATCGTGCTCTTTAATTTATGCCTCGGGATGACTTTAGTTACTGGGCTCTGCCTGTCTGTGGCGATTCTTGACCTCTCGAGTTAGAATCAAGAAACCTGAGATCAGGACTTGCCTCACGGGCCCACAGTGAGGCAGGAGGCAGAGCAGCGTGAAACAGGGCAGGCAGGGTATAAAAAAAAACAACAATGCACGTACAGGAAAAGGTGCCAACTGCTCAGAAATCAAATGAATCGGCTTTTCGGCCTGGATAACTCCAGGCACTGCTTGCAAAACCATGTAGAACAGGTGGTCTGACATACCGGCACGAGTGGGCAATCACTTATGAGGTAGCGGAGTGGAACCACAGAGCCTGTCTCCCTGAAACAACCTTTTTTGGGATTTTGGAGTGAGGTTCAGAGTTCAGACTCAGCTGTATGGATGCCGAGCATTTCGATGTATTCCAAAACTCTTATTATGGGTTAATGTGTAGCCTCAAGGTCGGCACAGTGGCTTAGTGGTTGGCATGTTCTCCTCTCAGCACTAGGGATTCCCGGTTCGAATCCCCATCTGGGTGGAGTTTCCATGTTCTTCCCGTGTCTGCGTGGGTTTCCTCCGGGTTCTCCGGTTTCCTCCCACAGTCCAAAAACATGGATCAATGTCAATTGAGATCTCCAAAATAATAAGACTCCACAGGGGTCCAATGTGAAGCGGTCAGAAGTGTGCGTTATTGTCAATAACGTCACGGCTGGACAAACGGCTCAGCCAATCAGATTTAAGGACATTTTCTAATTCTAATTATTAGAAATCTAATTCTAAGCCATTATGCCATCTGTCAATAATAATAATAATTGTTGTGTGTATTCGTTTTTCATGTTTTGATACGTACGTACTTCTTCCTCTTTACATGGGTATGGGGTACGTTAAATGCTGAGAGACCTGACATCGGTTACTGTACAAATTTCCCATACTGCCATCTTGTGGTCAAATTACAGAATGCAGTATATAAAAAACATTAGAAAAATAATGTACTGTACATCACACACTGATACGAATGTGAAGCGGTCAGAAGTGTGCGTTATTGTCAATAACGTCACGGCTGGACAAACGGCTCAGCCAATCAGATTTAAGGATGTGTTCTAATTCCACTTATGATTTAAAATAATGTATTGGATAAGTCACCGTGCTGCCCGTCAATATAATTATGATTCTTGTGTGTATTTGTTTTTCATGTTTTGATATGTAAGCACTTCTTCCTCTGTACCTCCCTAATGCATCCTCATAACACAAAAGTAACCTCTGGGTTTTCAATAACCGCTGGACCAACAACAAATACTGCTCCATGAAAGCCGGTGTGTGCTGAAACACTGCTCTAAAATTGCACATCACTCCACACCAGCTTCTAGAAAAATCTGTCTGGCATTATTCAGAATGAACCTCCCCGAGTCCGGCGTTCTGAACTCTCTGTTGTAATATTAGCTCATTACATACTGGAAATTAGATTTGCACTTCACTCGGACTGGGGGCAATGTGATCGGTCGCAGTATTTGCAACAGCATTCACAGTAAACACTGCAGGTCAGAGTGAAGGTTAGAATCCCAACCACAGAAACATGGTTTACTCAATTATTAGCATCATTTAAATCTGTCAGGGGGAGATTTAAATGCACCCAGGAGAGGGCGCCAATCCATTACTGCGCACACACACACACACACACAAACTATATGGGGCAATTTAGAGCTGGCAATGTACTTTGAATCCATGTTTTTGGACTGTGGGAGGAAACCGGAGAACCCAGAGGAATCCCATGCGAACTAATTTAGATTAGCTGGGGCAATTAGGAATGTCCATGTGGGTTTTTTCAGGGTTCCCCAGAATCCTCCCCCAGTCCAAAAACAGGGATTCAAGGTGAATTGGCCGCCCCTATGTAGTGTGTGCACATCGATGAATTGGCACCTTTTTTTGGGTGTATCTGCACAACACTAGAAAGGTTCTCCCCTTGATAATCAACACCCCTGCACTCCACCCTGCCCCATCCCACCCTGCCCTGTAACCATAAACATGGTTACTGCAATTATTAGCATTATTCAAGTCTGTCAGGGGTGGCACGGTGGCTTAGTGGTTGGCATGTTCTCCTCTCAGCGCTGGGGATCCAGGTTCGAATCCCAATCTGAGTGGAGTTTCCACGTTCCATAAGTGTGTTCCATCCATGGTGCTTTGCAGATACACTCGGGACAGGGCACCAAACCAAGCTCACAAGCTCAACCACACAGACTATATGGGGGCAATTTAGATCCCCATATTGGGATTCGAACCTGGATCCCCAGTGCTGATTGGCGGCCGTGCTAACCACACCATACACTATGCCGCCAAATCAAATTGATAAACAATACGTTAAATGTATTTTCTATACATAATGTGTTAACCGGGCAACATGGTGGCTTAGTGGTTGGCATGTTCTCCACTCAGCGCTGGGATCCAGGTTCGAATCCCAATCTGGGTGGAGTTTCCATGTCCTCCCCGTGTCCGTGTGGGTTTCCTCTGGGTTTTCTGGTTTCCTCCCACAGTCCAAATACACGGATCAATTAAATTCTCTAAAGGTGTGTCTATGTGTGTGTGCCCAGAGATGGCGCCCTGTCCTAGGTGACAATGTCCGAAACATTTTCCCCTGAATGGGCATGAAGAACCCCCCCCCCCCACCCCTGACCCTGGTAAATGATTGAGGGGAAGATAATTAACCAAACTTTTGCATAAAAGAAGACATAACTAATAACGCTGCAATGATAACTGATTATATTTCCGCTTTATCTTATATTAGGGTCGCAGGGGGGGGTTCCCCATGCCCATCCAGGGGAGAACGTTTCGGGCGCTGGGCAGATACACAGGGCGCCAATCTATTGTTGGGCACACACTCACTCCCACACAAACACACTCTATATGGGGCAATTTGGAGAACTTAATTGACTTGATCCATGTTTTTGGACTGTGGAAGGAAACCAGAGAACCTGGAGGAAACCCACATGGACATGGAGAGAACATAGAAACTCCACCCAGATTGAGATACGAACCGGGAATCCCTAGAGCTGAGAGGAGAACATGCTAAACACTAAGCCACCGAATCCCTATCTGGGTGGAGTTTCCATGTTCTCCCCGTGTCCGTGTGGGTTTCCTCCCGGTTCTCCGGTTTCCTCCCACAGTCCAAAAAACATGGATAAAGTCAATTGAATT
>JAFMOD010000047.1:1551934-1567611 GCA_019802435.1 Corydoras maculifer | reverse complement strand
ATATATAATTTTTTGGATCCAATGCACAGCACTTTTGGTCAGATTTGGGTTGCGGAGGGGCCCCCCCTAATGCTAATCCAGGGGAGAACGTTTCAGGCGCTGGCCAGATACACCCAGGACAGGACGCCAATCTATCACTGAGCACACTCACTCACACATGTACACAGTATGTGGGGCAATTTAGAGCATTTAATTCAGCTTGAATCCATGATTGTGGGAGGAAAACCACGGGGACACAAGGAGAACATGGAAACTCTGATTGGGATTCAAACCGGGATCCCAGCGCTGAGAGGAGAACATGCTAACCACTAAGCCACCGTCCCCATCTCCATCCATCCATCCATTCATTATCTTCCGCTTTATTCTCTATTAGGGTCGTGGGGGGGTTCCCCATGCCCATCCAGGGGAGAACGTTTCAGGCGCTGGGCAGATAGACCCAGGACAGGGCGCCAATCTATCACTGGACACACACTCACTCACACAGACACACTCTATATGGGGCAATTTGGAGAATTCAGTTGACCTTAATCCATGTTTTTGGACGGAGAACTCGGAGTAAACCCACACAGACACGGGGAGAACATGGAAACTCCACCCAGATGGGGATTCGAACCGGGAATCCCTAGTGCTGAGAGGAGAACATGCTAACCACTAAACCACCGTGCCGCCCCGTCTTCATCTCATTATCTTTAATTTAATCCTATACTAGAGTTTCCCATGCCCATCCAGGAGAGAACATTTTGGGCGCTGGGCAGATACACCCAGGACAGGGCGCCAATCTATCGCTGGGCACACACTCACTCACACAGACACACTCTATAATGGGGCAATTTCAAGTCTTCGATTCCATGTTTTCGGACTGTGGGAGGAAACCCACGAGGAGAACATGGAAACTCCACCCAGATTGGGATTCGAACCTAGATCCCCAGCGCTGAGAGGACATGCTAACCACCGTGCCGCTCGCACAACATCCAATCAGTCATTATTATTAGTCATGACTGTTAATCTGTTCTTATCCGTCTTTGTCCCAGGAGTCCATTCAAATTCACCTAAAGGCCTCCAGAGGGCCCATCCATGTGCTGACATGTGAGACGGACGAGGCAGGCAGTGTCACGGAGTCGGACAAACCCAAATCCGGCTGTTTCCATTCGCTGGAAGAGAGCAGAATAGAAACTCGTCCCGCAGGTAACACACACAACATCCATCCTAGAATCTGATGCCGTGGAACTCCGTTAACGTTCCTGTTCTGTATTGTCCTGCAGGGGTTCCAGTCCTTTCCTCCACTGTTCGGAGTGCGTGATGTGAAAGCCTCAGAATTCCGGGATCCGTAATGAAGACTGTTTAGATTCCGGGGGGTCTGCTCGAGGCCCTGCCACTGTACAGAGTGTAAACTATAGTGCTGTAGCGTCTTAAAGTTTTAAAGTGTATTTTTATATCCAGAGTTATCACTGAAACTATTTTGTTAGTTCATCTAACAGCAGTCTCCCGTCGCTTTGCATTCTCATGAAGGTTTGCAGTTTGCTTTTACGAGGAATAGGGTGTGTATAATGTTTCAAACGTGTAAATAAGAGCAAATGGTGTTATGTAGTGTTAATGGCATACCAAAAAAGCCTTATTTTTTATATGATGGCATATTAAAGTAGCATTCAAGGGACTGTCGCATTTATAGAACAAAATTAATCCTTAATCTTTGCTTTAATTTGCTTTTTCATGTTGAGCTTGGTGTTGTATTAATCAGTTCGGATTTGTTGTTGTATTAAGGTTTTAAATAGATCCATCCATTATCTTTTGCTTTATCCTCTATTAGGGTTGTGGGGGGGGTTCCCCATGCCCATCCAGGGGAGAACGTTTTTGGCACTGGGCAGATACACCCAGGACAGGACGCCAATCTATCACTGGACACACACTCACTCACACACTCTATATGGGGCAATTTGGAGAATTCAATTGACTTGATCCATGTGGACACGGGGAGGACATGGAAACTCCACCCGATGGGGATTTGAACTGGTAATCCCTAGCGCTGAGAGGAGAACATGCTAACCACTAAGCCAGCGTGCCGCCCAGTTTTAAATAGGTCTATTACAAAAACAAAGATTGCACGATTCATTTCGTCACTATTTATTCAAGCAATGAGGTACGAGAGGGTGTGGCTCACGGGAAAGAGTCAGCGTTACGCATGAAGAGTACAGTCGCACCTCTTACCTGTGATTTATTCACAATAATACACAACCTCGAGAGCCTTATTTAGCTTTTATAAAACATCCATCCATCCCTTTCTTTTATGTCCTCAAGCATTATTACTGAACAAAATTCCCCCACATTAAATCTATGAAAATGATAACAAACATTTAACATTTTGACCCCGAATACAATGACATTTATAAAATTCTAAATCGTATTTGTATTTACAATTGCGTATAATGTATTTATGCTCTAAATCAAGGACATTTTCCTATGTACTTGTAATAGCGTGCATTAGGATGAGGTAACGCGCGGTCGCTCTGTAATGTAGAGTATCTGGCTGCATCCACACGGGTACCGTTTTATTTTAAGATGCCTCATGTTTCTCTGTTCTCTGGAACACGGCTTGGAATTGAAATTCTCAAGGGGCCACATGAGAAACTGGCACCGTTCTAGAGGGCCAAACTGAGAGGATCATCCATCCATCCATTAACTTCTACCTTATCCTCTATTAGGGTCGTGGGGGGGTTCCCCATGCCCATCCAGGGGAGAATGTTTTGGGCGCCGGGTAGAGACACCCATCTATCGCTGAGCACACACACTCACACAGACACACACTATATGGGGCAATTTAGAGCATTCAATTTACCTTGAACCCATGCTCATGGACTGTGGAGGGAAACTGGACAACCCCAAAATCCACACGGATGCAGGAAGAACATGGAAACTCCACCCCGATCTGGATTCCAACCTGGATTCCCAGTTCTTCATTCTGAATTAGGGTCACAGAAGGTTTCTCGTGCCCATCCAGGGGAGAAGGTTTCAGGTGCTGAGCAGATACACCAATCTATAGCTGGGTACACTCACTCACAGACACGCACACACTATATGGGGCAACTTAGAGCCTTCAATTTAGCTTGAATCCATGGTTCTAGGAAACAAAACCATGAAAACCCACACAGACGTGGGGAGAACATGGAAACACCACCCAGATTGGGATTCCAACCTGTTCTTTATCCTCTACTGGGGGGGGGGTTCTCCATGCCCATCCAAGGGAGAACATTTCGGGCACTGGGCAGATACACCCAGGCCAGAGCGCCAATCTATCACTGGACACACATTTACACTCACTATACGGTGCAATTTGGAGCATTCAATTTACCTTAAATCCACGTTTTTGGACTGTGGGAGGACACCGAAGAACCCGGAGGAAACCCATGCAGACATGGGGAGAACATCCATCCATTATCTTTCGCTTTATCCTTTATTAGGGTCATGGGGGGGGTTCCACATGCCCATCCAGGGGAGAACATTTCGGGCGCTGGGCAGATACACCCAGGACAGGACGCCAATCTATCACTAAACATTCACTCACACAGACACACTTTATATGGGGCAATTTGGAGAACTCAATTGACTTGATCCATGTTTTTGGACTGTGGGAGGAATCCAGAGGAATCCAACGCGGACACGGGGAGGACATGGACACTCCAAATCAGGACTAGGATAAAACCTTGAAACAATATTTTAGTTATGTGGGGGGGGGGTATAAGATTGTAATAAACAATAGATTTTCGATGACGTTGCAGTTTTGATAATGCGTGTCTTAACCACATTGAAACGTCCTCATTCTTAAAATCAGGCTCTTGTTAGTCCTCCCCTGACAGCCGAGCTCAGTCAGTGATGAAGTGCACGAAGGTGACGGGGAACACGCCTCGTCTGGTAGGATCGCTTTCGATGTGACCCACCTGAAAGACAGAACATGGAATCAGACCGACGCTTTGGATCATGGATCTCCACCTGAGCTGTTCTCTACCACCTTAATTTACGTAAAGTGGTTAGTATAGCATCCTTGAAACAATGAGGGTTAAGGGTCTTGCTCCAGGACTCGTATTGCCATCATAACATTTACATAACATTTACATAACATTTACATTACATTGGGTCATTTATTGGGTGCTTTTATCCAAAGTGTCTTACAAGGTGAACACAGGGTTCATCACAACATCAATGAGGGTTAAGGGTCTTGCTCAAGGACCCACACTGGTAACTTCAGTGGACCTGGGATTTGAACCCCCAACCTTCAGATTGATAACCCAACACCCTAACCACTGAGCTACCACTCCCATAACTACTATGCCTTTGGCCCCACCCCACATATGAACATCTCATCTCATTATCTTCAGCTTTAGCCTCTACTAGGGTGGGGGGGGTCCTCATGCTCATCCAGGGGAGAACTTTTCAAGTGCTGGGCAGATACCCCCAGGACAGTTGCTTTTAATTGTACCATGTTTATATGTAGGGTGTCACGGTGGCTTAGTGGTTGGCATGTTCTCCTCTCAGCACTAGGGATACCCGGTTCGAATCCCAATCTGGGTGGAGTTTCCATGTTCTCCCCGTGTCTCTGTGGGTTTCCTCCAGGTTCTCCGGTTTCCTCCCACAGTCCGAAAACATGTATTCAAGGTAATTTGGCTGTCCTTAATTGCCCCATATAGTGTGTGTGTGTCTGTATAAATTATTGTGCCCAGCAATAGATTGGCGCCCTGTACTGGGTGTATCTGCCCAGCGCCTTGGTAGAGGATAAGAGGAAAGATAATGAGATGAGATGATCTGTGGGCGGCACGGTGGTTTAGTGGTTGGCATGTTCTCCTCTCAGCACTAGGGATTCCCGGTTCGAATCCCTAACTGGGTGGAGTTTCCATGTTCTCCCCGTGTCTCTGTGGGTTTCCTCCAGGTTCTCCGGTTTCCTCCCACAGTCCAAAAACTTGTATTTAAGGTAATTTGGCTGTCCTTAATTGCCCCATATAGTGTGTATGTCTGTGTGCCCCCAGTGATAGATTGGCGTCCTGTCCTGGGTGCATCTGCCCAGCGCCCAAAACCTTCTCCCCTGGATGGGCATGGGAAACCCCATGCGAAGATAATGAATGAAGAAACGAATGTTCATATGCGGGGTGGCATGGTGGCTTAGTGGTTAGCATGTTCTCTCAGTGCTGGGGATCAAGGTTCGAATCCCAATCTGGGCGGAGTTTTCATGTTCTCCTCATGTCTGCGTGGGTTTCCTCCGGGTTCTCCGGTTTCCTCCCACAGTCCAAAAAACATGGATTTGCCCAGTCCTGGGTGTATTTGCCCGAAACGACACAAAAACCCCCCACCCACTGCAACCCTAGTATAGGATTAAGCTGTCCAGATAATCAGATGAGAAAAATAAGAACAGAATTATTTAATAACAATAAATCTATTAAAAAAAAAAACACCTCTGGCTTAAACCCAACTTCTTGGATCGTCGTGTGCAGGATCACAGGTCCACACAGGATCATCCCTACTTACCCACCAATCCTTGTCTTCCTCTCCATCCACGATAATCACCTCTCCCTCAGCAAACGTTAGCTCATCTGGATTATCAGCCTTACACTTATAAATGGCTTTCACCCGCTTTGGTTTCTGTTTCTAATACACACACACATTACACACAGTATGAGCTTTATATCACTATCATCCCTCAGCTTTTTAAATGCTATGGAGTACACTTACTGTCTGTGGGATTCGGGGTTTGGGTGCTGGGGGTCGATCAGGAGGGGGCGTTGGTGTGGAACTAGGTGCTGGGTTTGAGCCCTCTTTGTCTGTTCAACAAAGTTATGTCACTTTATTACGTTCAGCTCCATGTTATTACATTTATTACACATTGTTTGACTTACTGGTGTATTCACGTGTTTACATTTATAGTTATATAATTCCATACGGTAGACGTCTTTAACTATGGATGGTTTTTAAATTCTAAGGTCGCAGTGGGGGGGGGGGGGTTGAGTCATCTTCCATCCATTATCTTCCGCTTTATCCTCTATTAGGGTCGCGGTGGGGTTCCCCATGCCCATCCAGGGGAGAACGTCTCGGGTGCTGGGCAGATACACCCAGGACAGGGCGCCAATCTATCGCTGGGCACACACTCACTCACACCGACACACTCTATATGGGGCAATTTGGGGAACGCAATTGACTTGATCCATGTTTTTGGACTGTGGGAGGAAACCGGAGAACCCGGAGGAAACCCACAGAGACACGGGGAGAACATGGAAACTCCACCCAGATGGGGATTTGAACCGGGAATCGGTTTAAATCGGCACGGTGGCTTAGTGTTTAGCATGTTCTCCTCTCAGTGCTAGGGATTCCCAGTTTGAATCCCCATCTGGGTGGAGTTTCCATGTTCTCTCCGTGTCTGTGTGGGTTTCCTCTGGGTTTTCCGGTTTCCTCCCACAGTCCAAAAACATGGATTAAGGTCAATTGAATTCTCAAAATTGCCCCATACAGTGTGTGTCTGTGTGAGTGAGTGTGTGCCCAGTGATGGATTGGCGCCCTGTCCTGGGTGTATCTGCCCAGCGCCCGAAACGTTCTCCCCTGGATGGGCATGGGGAACCCCACCGCGACCCTAATAGAGGATAAAGCGGAATATAATGGATGGATGGATAGACACGTAACTTCTTTAAGTTGCAGCACGGTGGCTTAGCGGTTTGCATGTTCTCCTCTCAGCGCTGGGGTTCGAATCCCAATCTGGGTGGAGTTTCCATGTTTTCTCTGTGTTCATGTGGGTTTCCTCTGGGTTCTCCGGTTTCCTCCCACAGTCCAAAAACATGAATTTAAGGTAAACTGACTGCTATAAATTGCCCCATATAGAGTGTGTCTGTGTGTGTGAGCGTGTGCCCAGTGATAGACTGGCGCCCTGTCCAGGGTGTATCTGCCCAGCGCATGAAATGCCCCTTGCCCCCCCACAACCCTAGTAGAGGATTAGGCAGAAGATAATGTATAAATGTTCTTCTTTAATCCTTCTACCATAATATACTCAGTACATACCTGTACCTTCACTGGGTCTACTCTGGTTAGGTGGCGGCTTTAGTACGTTTTTTTCTGTCCTGGAATGAAAAAAATGACTTAATTGCTGGGAAATACATTATATTTATATTAATCTGTATATTCTTTGACATCATAATATGTGTGGGATATTTTTACCCCGAAGCAGGTTTGAGATTGGGAGCTCTGGGTGGTAAGGGTACAGGTGGTGGTGCTGGTTTAAACGGTGGTGCAGGAGGGACTGGGATAACAGATGTGGGAGGGGGAAAGGGGGGAGCAGGGGGCACGGTTGACTTCTGCGTGAGGAATGGCGGGGGTGCAGGTGATAATGTCGCAAGTGTGGCAGACTTCGGTTGGCTCCTTGGTTCGATGGGCTTTTTAGATACAGGAGGAGGTGGAGGAGCAGGAGGGAGAACTGAAAAAAGAAGAAAAGGGGTGGTGGTGCATATGATTAATACATAGGGTGACCAGATTCCAATTCACCAGATGTGGGACAAAGACTATGTTTGTGTGGGACACCACCAGTGCACTGCCATATATATATATCCATCCATTATCTTCCGCTTTATCCTCTATTAGGGTCGCGGGGGGGTTCCCCATGCCCATCCAGGGGAGAACGTTTCGGGTGCTGAGCAGATACACCCAGGACAGGACACCAATCTATCACTGGGCACACACTCACACAGACATACTCTATATGGGGCAATTTTGAGAACTCAAATGACTTGATCCTTGTTTTTGGACTGTGGGAGGAAACCGGAGAACCCAGAGGAAACCCACGTGGACACGGGGAGAACATGGAAACTCCACCCAGATGGGGATTCGAACTGGGAATCCCTAGTGCTGAGAGGAGAACATGCTCACCACTAAGCCGCCGTGCCGCCATATATATATATATATATATTCATTCATTCATTCATTCATTCATTATCTCCCGCTTATCCTCTATTAGGGTCGTGGTGGGGTTCCCCATGCCCATCCAGGGGAGAACGTCTCGGGCGCTGGGCAGATAGACCCAGGACAGGGCGCCAATCCATCGCTGGGCACACACTCACTCACACACACACACTCTATAGGGGGCAATTTTTTTTGAGAATTCAATTAACTTGATCCATGTTATTGGACTGTGGGAGGAAACCGGAGAACCCGGAGGAAACCCACGTGGACACGGGGAGAACATGGAAACTCCACCCAGATAGGAATTCAAACTGGGAATCCCTAGTGCTGAGAGGAGAACATGCTAACCACTAAGCCACTGTGCCGCCATATATATATATATATATATATAACAATGCGGGACAACGTCTCAATTTGCGGGACACGTGAAAAGTAACGAAACTGCACAAAGCGGGACGTCTGGTCACCCTATTGATACATCACAGCAGTCTTGTGGAATCCCTGCAGTCAGAATGCACATTCAGCAGAAAGCACAACCCATAAACGTGGTCTAAAAGGTTTTGGGTTTAGGGGGATAGATTAGGGGGATGAGGCTTACCGTAAGTGTCAGGACTGGGGGGGGTAGCGGGGTCTGAAGAGGATCTTTGTCTTCCAACTCTCTCCAGAGGTTTGTATCCACCTCCTCCTGAAACACGAAGCATATCAACTTAGGATGTAATTACTAGTGGGCGGCACGGTGGCTTAGTGATTAGCATGTTCTCCTCTCAGCACTAGGGATCTCCGGTTCAAATCTCAATCTGGGTGGAGTTTCCATGTTCCCCCCGTGTCTGCGTGGGTTTCCTCCTGGTTCTCCGGTTTCCTCCCACAGTCCAAAAACATGAATCAAGTCAAGTGAGTTCTCCAAATTGCCCCATATAGAGTGTGTTTGTGTGTCTGTGTGAGTAAGTGTGTGCCCAGCGATAGACTGGCGCCCTGTCCTGGGTGAATCTGCCCAGCGCCCGATGCCCGATGCCCATTCTCCCCTGGATGGGCATGGGGAAACCCCCCCCCCCCGCGACCCTAATAGAGGATAAAGCGGGAGATAATGAATGAATGAATGTTACAGCCACAAAGGGGGTGGGACTTAAATAAGTAGATGTCTGTAGATGTTTCAATACTTTTGTCCACAGTCGATGTTCCTCATTTTGAGATAATAGATCAACCCAAGTGGCACGGTGGCTTAGTGTTTAACATGTTCTCCTTGCAGCACTAGGGATTCCCGGTACGAATCTCAATCTGGGTGGAGTTTCCATGTTCTCCCCGTGTCTGCGTGGGTTTCCTTCGGGTTCTCCGGTTTCCTCCCACAGTCCAAAAACATGGATCAAGGTCAATTGAATTCTCCAAATTGCCCCATATAGAGTGTATCTGTGTGAGTGAGTGTGTGCCCAGCGCGGATTGGCAGCCTGTCCTGGGTGTATCTGCCCAGAGCCAGAAACGTTCTCCCCTGGATGGGCATGGGGAACCCCCCCCCCCCACCACGACCCTAATAGAGGATAAAGCGGAAGATAATGGATGGATGGATCATACTGACCCATGGATGGGATCCGAGGGGGCTGAAGCAGGGGAGTAGAGCTGTCCATCATAGTGCCGTAGGTCTCATTGAACATCATGCTGGGATTGTAGCCCTTCTGCTTCTCCCGTGCCACGCTGACCACCTCCCGCAGCAAGGCAGCCATGTTGGGGTGGGCGTTACTCGGCACAAAGCAGCTGACAGGCCGCTCGTCTCGCTTCTGGGGTATAGGCTGAAGCCCGGCGTCAAGTCAAATATTAAAGAGTGAGATTTGAAAACAGCTGGATTCATATAGTTTTACAGATGTGTATACAAGCATTAGGAATGGATCGACCGCGGCGCACCTTGTCCTCCATTTCATCATCGCTTTCGTCCAGGTCTTGGTTTTGCAGACACCACTCGTACTCCACGTGCACATGGACATTAAACTTGCCCGTCTGAGCCTGCATCAGCTGTAAGAAAGATGCATGAAGAGAAATAAATATACAGCCATATTTAATTCCACGGGTGGCTTAGTAATAAAATATATTTTATTTACAGCAAGTGGCTTAGTGGTTGGCATGTTCTCCTCTCAGTGTTAGGGATTCCCGGCTCGGATCCCAATCTGGGTGGAGTTTCCAGGTTCTCCCCGTGTCGGGTGCTGGGCCGATACACCCAGGACAGGACGCCAATCTATCACTGGGCACATACTCACTCACACACACTCTATATGGGGCAATTTAGAGCATTCCATTTACTTTAAATCCATATTTTTGGAACTGTGTGTTTCCCACACTAAGGTAGACGTTGATGCATTGTGATTTAAAGTGGATTAATGAAAACAAAAGGGGCAACTTTGCTGCATCTTTCTTTCGTAAAGTGTATTTTATGTGTGGAATTAAATCCATCCCTCCATTATCTTCCACTTTATCCTCTATTAGGGTCGGGGGGGGTGGTTGTGGTGGTTCCTTATGCCCATCCAGGGGAGAACGTCTCGGGCGCTGGGCAGATACACCCAGGAGAGGACACCAATCTATCACTGGGGCACACACTCACACACACGAACTCAATCTATATGGGGCAATTTGGAGAATTCAATTGAGCTTGATCCATATTTTTGGACTGTGGGAGGAAACCGGAGAACCCGCAGGAAACCCACGTGGACATGGGGAGAACATGGAAATTCCACCCAGATTGGAATTCGAACCTGGAATCCGTAGTGCTGAGAGGGGAACCACTAAGACACCATGCCGCCCTGTTCTGTAATTTATTCACAATAATGCACGCCCTCTCGTGCCTTATTGCTTTAACATACAGCATACGTACCAGCTCTTCACACTGAGTGTGCCTCAGACGCCTGGCCAAGTCCAGCGGAGTCTCGCCCACTTCATTGGCTAAACAACATCAGGGTGAAAAAAAATCAAAAGAGAGATTAATAATTATTCGATATAATAAAGTCTCACATTGACCTCATTCATTCATTATCTTCCGCTTAATTCTCTACTAGGGTCACGGGGGGGTTCCCCATGCCAATCTAGAAGATCCAGTCAGGGCAGACACACCCCTGACATCGCAGGACACACTCATTTACTGAGAAACACACACTATATGGGGCAATTTAGAGCACTCAATTTACCTTAAATCCAAGACGTCACGGTGGACGTGGGCCGTTTATAGAATGCATGCTGTAAAAGCCTAGTATGGCGTGGTAGCTCAGTGGTTAGGGGTGATGGGGTATCAATCTGAAGGTTGTGGGTTCAAATCCCAGGTCCACTGAAGTTACCAGTGTGGGTCCTTGAGTGAGACCCTGAACCCTCATTGCTCCAGGGATGTTGTGATGAACCCTGTGTTCACGTTGTAAGTCGCTTTGGATAAATTACCAACTGTAAATGTAATGGTGATCTTGCCACACATGGATTTAAGGTAAATTGAAGGCTCTAAATTGCCCCATATAGTGTATGTTTGTGTGTATCTCTGTATGGCTGGGGATCCAGGTTTGAATCCTGATTAGGGTGGACTTTCCATGTTCTCTGGTTGTTTCCAACCAGAGGGGCGGAGGGGGGGTTGGGGGACCGGAGAACCAGTGTTTTGGAAAACGTTAGAATTGCCGACACGCCACCTTTTTAAAAAACTCGTATATTAAATGCACAAACCATGTTTTTGGACTGTGGGAGGAAACAACCTGAGAACAACCACACACACATTATATGGGGCCAATTTAGACCAGCCAATTTACCTTGAATAGATGTTTTTGGATTGTAGGAGGGAAACCAGAGGACCTGAAGGGATTTCAACCTGGATTCCCAGCGCTAAGGGGCAAACGTGCAAACCACTAAGCCACCGTGTTGTTCCCATTGTGGTCCATCTATTCATTATCTTCCACTTTATCCTCTATTAGAGTTGCGGGGGAGGGGGTTTCCCATGCCCATCCAGGGGAGAACGTTTCGGGTTCTGGGCAGATACACCCAGGACAGGACGCCAATCTATCACTGGGCACACACTCACTCACACAGACACACTCTATATGGGGCAATTTGGAGAACTCAATTGACTTGATTTTGAATTGAATTGAATTGGATTGGATTAATCCCCTGTAGATAAAGATGTAGATCTCAGGCTTGGCTGTGCTGGGGGGTAATCTGTGATCAGTGTATGCTGGCGTTTCACCGCTTCACCCACCTCATCATTAATTGGGGGGGGGGGGGTGGCGCTGAAATGATGCTGTTCTGGGGAGCCCTCTCAACTATGTAGAGCCTGCAGTATCTGCCTCTTTTAGTTCTGCTGCTTTAGTTAGTGATGCCGGAGTCACATACTGCACTGTGTCCATAATTAGTTATTAATTAAATGCCGTGCCTTATTATCAGCTGCCTTCCTTGTCTGTTTCTTTCGAGGTGTGACCGGCTCCTGGAGATCTTCATCCATGGCTCTGCTGACGAACACTGGATGGAACCTGAATATTAATTGGACTGGCAGTCCTGCAGGACGCCCCCTAATGGACTCACAAATAGTTCTCCAGTTGTTAGAGTTTTTCCATGTGTTTAATATCTGGACATGGCTGTCCTACATTGTTGTTGTTGCCTGGCCGCTCAAGGAGGATGAGTTCCCCACTGAGTCTTGGTCCTCCCAAGGTTTCTTCCTTAAATAACAACATAACAGTAAGTTTTGTCTTGCCACCGTCGCTTCGGCTTGCTCTTTGGGGGTTTAAAGGTTTTTCATTCTGTAAAGCTGCTTTGTGACGACGAACTGTTGTAAAAAGCTCGACATAAATTAATTATTTGAACTTGAACTTAATCCATGTTTTTGGACTGTGGGAGGAAACCGGAGAACCCGGGGGAAACCCACACGGACACTGGGAGAACATGGAAACTCCACCCAGATGGCGATTCGAACCGGGAATCCCTAGTGCTGAGAGGAGAACATGCTAACCACCTATATTGACTTATTTATGTTTGTTCCCATCGATAGTTAAACATCGAACAGCCGTTTTATTTGTATAAACGAGTGACTGAGTCAAAACGAGACATGAGTGAGATCCCAAATGTCTCCTAAGACATGTGTGCAATACATTTCTTCTGGGATGAAGCCTATTAGATGTGTACACTCCCCTGAATGAAAGTCATACCTATGGAGACCGAGGCTTTGCTGCGCAGCAGGAGTTTCAGACATTCGATTTTATCTTTCAGGCAGCAGTAGTGCAGTGCTGTGTTTCCTTTCACGGTCTGTTTGTCCAGATTTCCACTGCGGACACAACAGACGCACACTCTGATGCATATGAACCAACGGCTTTAGAAAAATTGATCCAGAGACACTGTGTGGGACGTTCTCACCTGTTCTGTACGAGGAAATCCACGATATGGAGGGAGTTCCGGTCTACGATTCTTACAGCCAGGTGTAGTGCGGTCTCACCCTGTTCCTGTGGCAGGAAGAAAAATCAGCATCTCATTAACATGACAGCTTACTCTTCTTTACTAGGGTCATGGGGGGGTTCCACATGCCCATGCAAAGGAGAACGTTTTGGGCGCTGGATAGATACACCCAGGACAAGGTGCCAATCCATTGCTTCATCCCTCTCTTCATTAATTATCATCGTCATCAATCTCTACTAGGGTCGTGTGTGTGTGTGGGGGGGGGGGGGGTTGGGGGGTATAGGGTTCCACATGCCCATCTAGTGGAGAACAGGACATTTCGGGTGCTGGATAGATACACCCAGGACAAGGTGCCAATCCATTGCTTTATCCCCCTTTTCATTAATTATCATCGTCATCATCCTCTATTAGGGTCGTGGGGGTTCCACATGCCCATCCAGAGGAGAACATTTCGGGTGCTGGATAGATACACCCAGGACAAGGTGCCAATCCATTGCTTCATCCCCCTCTTTATTATTTATCATCTGCACATCTGCATCATTGTCTACTAGGGTCGCGGGGGGGTGGTGTTGGGGGGTATTGGGTTCCCTATTCCCATCCAGTGGAGAACAGGACGTTTCAGGCGCTGGATAGATACATCCAGGACAAGGCACCAATCCATTGCTTCATCCCCCTCTTCATTAATTATCATCGTCATCATCCTCTACTAGGGTCGCGGGGGGGTGGTGTTGGGGGGTATGGGGTTCCACATGCCCATCCAGTGGAGAACAGGACGTTTCAGGCGCTGGATTGATACACCAAGAACAAGGTGCCAATCCATTGCTTCATCCCCTTCTTCATTAATTATCATCGTCATCATCCTCTATTAGGGTCATGGGGGGGTTCCACATGCCCATCCAGAGGAGAACATTTCGGGTGCTGGATAGATACACCCAGGACAAGGTGCCAATCCATTACTTCATCCTCCTCTTTATTAATTATCATCGTCATCATCCTCTATTAGGCGCTGGGCAGATACACCCAGGACAGGGTACCAATCTATCGCTGGGCACACACTCACTCACATAAGGGGCAATTTAGAGTATTCAATTGACTTTAAATCCATGATTTTGGACAGTGGGAGCAACTCGGAGAACCCTAACCTAATTCGGGATCTCCCAGTGGGGGAGGCAGATGTGCTTGGGACACTTGGAACCTGGATTTCTATTGGACTGACGGTCCTGCAGGAACTAACTTGTCGGAGTGTGTCACGTGTGTGTGTGTGTGTGTGACCACTTAACGTACATGCTCATTGGCCACAGACAAGGTCTCATTAAGGTCCACACCATCAGCATACACCTGCAGCAGTGTAAAGATATCACGGCTCTTCACCGCATCATACAGACTGCGCAGTTTGGCGATGGTGTCCGTACATCTGCGCTGGGCAAACTTCTTCTCGGTGTATTTCGCTGTGATGAAGTCTTTTCGAGTCTGCCTGATGGAGTGAGAGAGGAATACAACACACTGTTGCTCTGTTCAGATGTAAACACTACATCAATACCAGTGCAAGAGGCCAGTATGCTACGTCTGAATCAATCCAGCGGTCAGTAAGTATTTTATGGCTATGAAAACCATCGTATCATTTACACTTACATTTAGTCATTTAGCATTTTATCCAAAGCGCGACTTACAAATGAGAAAACAACACAACTGACCATTATATGTTGCCCCTTTTTTTTTTTTTTAACAGATATTTGTTAAAATATGTTTCTTAAGTAGCTACTTAAAAATGCCAAGTGACTCTGCCTTACAGACATAGTTATCAAGCTGAAATGCAGTTAAAGAACTCGTGGGGCTAAAATAAAATAAATTACTCACAATGATATCAGAAAATTGCAATAACTTAACAAAATATAATAATACTTAACAAAAATCCTGGTTATTTGTACAGAAAATCCATCCTCATTTTTTTTTTTTTTTTTACTATAACATAAGTTTAATTAGTTCATAAAAGTTCGAACTTGGGGCGGCACTGTGGCTTACTGGTTAGTACGTTCACCTCTCAGCACTAGGTATTTGAATCCCGGTTCGAATCCCAATCTGGGTGGAGTCTCCATGTTCTCCCCGTGTCCGCGTGGGTTTCCACCGGGTTCTCCGGTTTCCTCCCACAGTCTAAAAACATGGATCAAGGTCAATTGCATTCTCCAAATTGCCCCATAGAGGGCCTTGGTGTCGCCAACTGATTGTGAAGGCCTGGGCAGGTTATTTGACCCTGGCAACAAATGATGGCAGAAATGTGATTGGACAAATGGTTCAATAAGAAAATGCGCTGCTGGAAGTATTCATGGACAAAATATAATTAATTTATTATATATATATAT
>JAFMOD010000047.1:1533223-1545840 GCA_019802435.1 Corydoras maculifer | reverse complement strand
TAAATATTCATGACAACAAAAGTAATGACTATAGACTGTCGATTTAAGCATAATATTTAAATATACAGTTTAAATTTCCCCATATTTTCTGCTGTACATTGAACTAATACTCACACTTGACATTCAGGCTCGTCTTCTGCTTGAAAATGGTATGTTCTATCATCTAATAACAGAAGGTTTAAAGGATTAGCAAGGAACCGTAGACTGATAGTAAGGTGAGACAACCAATGCCTTTAATGTTAGATTTCCGCAGTGTAAATTGGACTCACGGGATATGAGATCGAAGCTTTTTTTTTCTTCAGGGTTGCACTTCACCTGACAGGTTAACAGGTTCAGTTTGGCTGGTGGTGTGTTAGCCTACGAAGAAACGCAAGATACTGAAGTTTCAACAGCAGCAAGGCCTCACATATTGCATTTCACATTATTATTAGTCGGTGGGGGGAAGGGCACGTTTCAGAACATCCAGGGGAGAACATTTCAGGTGCTGAGCAGATACACTCAGGACAGGGCGCCAATCGATCACACCAACATTTACACACTACATAAGGGCAATTTTCAATGGGGCAATTTAGAGCAGCCAATTTACCTAACTTGTTTTTGGACTGTGGGAGGAAACTGGAAAACCCAGAAAAACCCCACGTGGACATGGAAAGACAGCGATAGATTGGCGTCCTGTCCTGGGTCTATCTGCCCAGCGCCCGAAACGTTCTCCCCTGGATGGGCATGGGGAACCCCCCCGCGACCCTGATAGAGAATAAAGCGGAAGATAATGGATGAATGAATGGACATGGAAAGAACATGGAAACCACCCAGATCGAACAGAGGTGAACATGCCAACCACAAATCCACAGTTCTCCCATATACAGTTTTTATTAGTTAAAATTAGGGTTTCTATTCTATTAGGGTCGTGAGGAGGTTCCCCATGCCCATCCAGGGGAGAACGTTTCGGGCGCTGGGCAGATACACCCAGGACAGGACACCAATCTATCACTGCACACAATCACTCACACAGGCACACTGTATATGGGGCAATTTGGAGAACTCAATTGACTTGATCCATGTTTTTGGACTGTGGGAGGAAACCCACGCGGACACGGGGAGAACATAGAAACTCCACCCAGATTGGGATTCGAACCGGGAATCCCTAGAGCTGAGAGGAGAACATGCCAACCACTAAGCCACCATGCTGCCCCAAAACTCTAACCACTGAGCTAAAATTAGTAGAACTTCAGTTGCACCTTACCGTTCCATGGGAAATAGTCAAATATCCGTTTTTCACCGAGCACTTTCTCTTCTGCCACACTTTCCTCAACCTGAAAGTACAACACAAGCCATTTTGTGTACAGCAACCACACTTGCACTATATACATATACATTATGAAATACGAGCATTTTAATATGACTTTTTTATTCATAGTTTTTCCAAAAATGGTCATCTTAAGAAACCAAAATGTGTAAGCACCCTTCACTGCGCTTGGCCAGTATGCCGGAACGCTCAGTCCCGTAAGCCTTGTTGCCCTGCAGCTGGTGTAGACTGTATCCTGGGTTCTGTTTGACCTGAGAGTCCTGTCAAAAGCACAAATCTCCATTAAAAACGGTGCATTGTTTGTTTAGGATTGTAATATTTACATTCAGATTTGGGCTAGATTGAACCAAACTAATCTGGATTAAATGGGATAGGCTCAGTCATAGGCTTGTGGTTAAGGAACCAGCCTTGAGACCTGAAGGTCCCCGGTCCCACCAAGTACTATGGCTGTTTTACAAGCATGCACCAACACATGATGCTGCCTTCAGGATGCTGGTGGCTAATGAAATTTGGTTATTATTATACATCCATCCATTATCTTCCGCTTTATCCTCTATTAGGGTCGTGGGGGGGGGGGGGTTCCCCATGCCCACCCAGGGGAGAACGTTTCGGATGCTGGGCAGATACACCCAGGACAGGACGTCAATCTATCACTGGACACACTCACTCACACAGACACACTCTATATGGGGCAATTTGGAGAACTCAATTGACTTGATCCATGTTTTTGAACTGTGGGAGGAAACCGGAAAACCCGGAGGAAACCCACGCGGACACAGGGAGAACATGGAAACTCCACCCAGATGGGGATTCGAACCGGAAATCCCCAGCGCTGAGAGGAGAACATGCTAACCACTAAGCCACCGTGCCGTCCCTTGGTTATTGTTATTATCTATATTATTAATAATAGGGCAGTCATAGGTGGCTTAGTGGTTAGTACGTTCGCCTCTCAGTGCTAGGGTTTCAGGTTCGAATCCCAATCTGGGTGGAGTTTCCATGTTCTCCCCGTGTCTGTGTGGGTTTCCTCCGGGTTCTCCGGTTTCCTCCCACAGTCCAAAAACATGGATCAAGTGCAAATGAATTCTCCAAATTGCCCCATATAGAGTGTGTCTGTGTGAGTGAGTGTGTGCCCAGCGATAGATTGTCCTCCTGTCCTGGGTGTATCTGCCCAGTGCCCGAAACATTCTCCCCTGGATGGGCATGTGGAACACCCCGCCCCCTGATCCTAGAAGAGGATAAAGCAGCAGATAATAAATGGATGGCTTGGCAGTAATAGGCTTGTGGTTAAGGAACCAGCCTTGTGACCTGAAGGTCCCTGGTTCGATTCCCGGTCCCATTACCATTTACCATGGCTGAAGTGCCCTTGGGCAAGGCACCTAACCCCAATTGCTCCCCATATTTAAGGTTGCCCACCACTTTGGGCACATGTGCCCAATTCATCAGTGTGTGTGTAAAGCACAGTAGACAAAAATAAATCACTTTAATTAATTTTACTGTGCATTGTATCTTCTACAAAATATTAATGCTCTAGAAAAGTAGTGCAATCAAACTATATTTGAATACGAGTTTTAAGATTAAAAAATAAAGAACTTCCTGTTTGTGGTCCCTATACACCATGAATAGAGTGTCATCTTTGTAATGAATACTTATAAATAACCCGAGCTGAAACGGCTGCTCACCTCTTTTAGTTCCGTTTGTATCGAGGTCTTTAGCATGTCTCGAAGCTGGATCAGCTGCTTCTTCTCGCCTTCCTGTACCTGTTTAATCTGAAGCCAACAAATCACACAGCTCAAGGACTGTGTGATGCAAAAGCCAAACATGTCTATTATCATCCAGAAAAACCCAGCTCACCCCGGTTAAATCCGTGACCAGCTTTTCCATCGTCGGTTTGAGATTCTCCACAACTTTCAGACCGTCTTGAAAAAAGCTAGTTTGGAACATAATGTTCTTATCAGTCTCATTGCAGTGAACACAGCACGCTGGCAACCCACGACGTGACACTTACTTGCATTGGGCTTGAAAATATTTGATGAGGTGCTGCACCAAGTCGACCCCCTTTCTGATCTTGATTTCATTTACTTTAATGAGATACTGAAACAAAGTACTGGTATGGAAATCAATTCAAAACTAGAGAGCTGCATTTGCAAATGCAAGAGTAAATGCAATTGAGATTGCGGCTTGGCCATAGGAGACAAAAGTGCATATGTATATCAAGGTAATACAATGAACAAGGTAAAAAAAAAAACGTGGGCGTGGTCACATCAATGGTCGGGACAGTTTAGAATTGGAATGGCATTTATAATTGCAAACTATGGGACAAAAAACGAGCGTTGGCGCATGAGCAAGGGCATATATATATATATATATACATCCAGGCATAGTGGCTTAGTGGTTTAGCATGTTCTCCTCTCAGCACTAGGGATTCCCGGTTTGATTCCCCATCTGGGTGGAGTTTCCATGTTCTCCCCGTGTCCGCATGGGTTTCCTCCGGGTTCTCCGGTTTCCTCCCACAGTCCAAAAACATGGATCAAGTCAATTGAGTTCTCCAAATTGCCCCCTATAGAGTGTGTCTGTGTGATGGAGTGTGTGCCCAGTGATAGATTGCCCCCCTGTCCTGAGTGTATATGTCCAGCACCCGAAACGTTCTCCTCTGGATGGGCATGGGGATCCCCCCCCCACACTCCCTGAATGATATATACATCCATTATCTTCGGCTTTATCCTGTACTAGGGTCACGAGGGGGGGAGGGTTCCCCATTCAAGAAACCAAGAGAGAACATTTCGGGTGGTGGGTAGATACACCCAGGACAGGATGCCAATCTATCGCAGGGCTCACACTCACTCACACAAACACTTTATATGCGGCAATTTAATAATTAAATTATTCAATTGAGCTTGATCCATGTTTTTGGATTGTGGGTGGAAACCGGAGAACCCGGAGGAAACCCACGCAGACACGGGGAGAACATGGAAACTCCACCCAGATTGGTATTTGAACCGAGAAACCCTAGTGCTGAGAGCAGAACCTGATAACCACTAAGCCACCGTGCCGCCTATATTTATATATATATTTATATAAAAAACACAAGCCGAGGCTAAAGCTGACCAGTGCAGAATAAATTTTTGGGGATTACCTCACACATCTGGAGCTGAAAAGTACGCCTCTCTTTCTCCATCTCCTCGGCGATCTCTCCTCCCATGATCTCGGTTCTGATCATGCCATGCTGCTTGGCATGCTCTCGCTTTTCCTTCTCAATCTTATTGCTACACACATGAAGTTGAACCAGCTGCATTATCAACTCATTATTATCAATATTTTTAAAACAACTAGGCTTCCCTATTTCTGCCAGCAGTTTGGGGAAGGCCTTAATTTACACAAAAAGGCAAAGCTCATGACAGACTACGTCGGAGTAATCTAGTTAAGGATGATACCAATACACACAGAAAAGACAACAAACGTAAGGTTCTGGCTTATCTCCGCTCGGATCGCTGACACCTCAGACTGCGAACACAACACAGTTCGGAAAACAGTAACCTGAAGCCGATTGCACAAAAGGGTGTGAGGAGTCCTTACACTTTGGTTTCGTAGTCCTTCCAAGCTTTATCAAAAGGCTTTTTGAGATCCTGAGAACGCAACAATTGAGACATCAACATCGATTGCAAAAGTAGAGCTCAAATAGAAGAAATGTCCCAACAGCAGTGATGGTAATTCAGAACTCGTACCCCTTTCACTCCTTTCATATCGCCTTTCAGCAGATTGTCCAATGGAAATGTGATGATGTTGTTCATGTTCTGCAACTGTGAATACACAGAGATAGAGAGCTACAGTAAAGAAAATCCTTTTTTAAGTATATTTAATACATTATATAGGATCAGGGCGGCACGGTGGCTTAGTGGTTGGCATGTTCTCCTCTCAGCACTAGGGATTCCCGGTTCGAATCCCCATCTGGGTGGAGTTTCAATGTTCTCCCCGTGTCTGTGTGGGTTTCCTCCGGGTTTTCCGGTTTCCTCCCACAGTCCAAAAACATGGATCAAGTTAATTGAATTCTCCAAATTGCCCCATATAGAGAGTGTCTGTGTGAGTGAGTGTGTGTCCAGCGATGGATTGGCGCCCTGTCCTGGGTCTATCTGCCCAGCACCTGAAACCTTCTCCTCTGGATGGGCATGGGGAACCCCCCCCCCACAACCCTAGTAGAGGATAAAGCGGAAGATAATGGATGAATGTAACTACTCGTTTCATAAAAACATTATATATATATACAATAAGTGTATAATGAATGACAATAATAGTTTATCTATCTATCTATCTATCTGTCTGTCTGTCTGTCTGTCTGTCTGTCTGTCTGTCTGTCTATCTAAAATCTGCATGGTCACTAATCCCTAATCTTAAAATACTGCCATCTATAACTTGTTGGATTATTCAATTGCCAAATGGCTTTGGCTATCATAGCTATTTGGCAATCTTAAGGAAGTGATATTGTGGAAATCAAAAACAAACCGCCCAAAAAATAGCTTACTAGGTTCTTAAAGAGAGCTGTCAGCTCTTTGGTGAAAACGGCAAACTTGAGGAAGGCTGCAGCCAAGTCGGGATTATCTCTATTCATACAGGCATCTCCGATCTTCTCCAGTGACTGAATGTACTGCTCCTCATTCTCCACATGAGCTGCAAACATCCATCCATGCACACACAGCCATAGACAAATTTAGACAGTAGAATACGAGGAGCACTCCAACAACAGCAATTCAATAAAAACCAACTAAAAAGATGGTGGTGGTTACACATTATATATGGGCAATGTAAATGGGGCAATTTGAAGTAGCCAATTCACCTTGAATTCATGTTTTTGGCCCAGGCGGACACGGGGAGAACATGGAAGTGAGCAAGATCCTGAGAATTTTAACCTACTCCACTTGAAGCAGGTACTCATCTTCAACCTGGAGAGAGCTATATATATATATATAATACTGACACTGACGATGGTTTAGTGATTGGCATGTTCTCCTCTCAGCACTAGGGATTTCTGGTTCGAATCCCAATCTGGGTGGAGTTTCCATGTTCTTCCCGTGTCCTTGTGGGCTTCCTCCGGGTTCTCCGGTTTCCTCCCACAGTCCAAAAACATGAATCAAGGTCAATTGAGTTCTCCAAATTGCCCCATATAGAGTGTGTTTGTGTTTGTGATTGATTGCGCCCTGTTCTGGGTGTAATTGCCCAGCACCTGAAGCGTTCTCCCCTGGATGGGCATGGGGAACCCCTCAGCGACCCTAGTAGAGGATAAAGCGGAAGATAATGGATGGATATATATAACATAATTAGTTCTATATTTCTTTATAACTCTGTTTGTACAGGGACTGAAAAGCTCGTAGCGGTAAGCCCAGTACCCAATACTTCCGGATCGGGTCCCATTTATAATATATAATTGGGTAATCCTGAATTTCAAAGTATGAATGGCAAATTCCAAGCTTTGGCAACCGAAAACAAGAGATGAAACGAAACGTAAGTAATACTTTTCTATTATCATATCATTTTCCACAATCTGTATAATGTCTATAGCCTTCATTCAGCATCTAGACTTTGAAGCCATTTTGCTTTATAAAGCACATACATGACTATTACAACTCGCCGTTTACTAGGGTCGTGGGGGGGTTCCCCATGGCCATCCAGGGGAGAACGTTTAGGGCGCTGGGTAGATACACCCAGGAAAGGGTGCCAATCTATCACTGGGCACACACTCACTCACACACACACTCTATATGGGGCGATTTGGAGAATTCCATTGACTTGATTCATGTTTTTGGACTGTGGGAGGAAACCGGAGAACCCAGAGGAAACCCACGCGGACACGGGGAGAACATGGAAACTCCACCCAGATGGGGATTCGAACCGGGAAACCCTAGTGCTGAGAGGAGAACATGCCACTAAGCCACAGTGCCGCCCGCCGTTTACAATAGACGAAAAAAAAAGATTTATATATAGAATAATAAACACTCTGGAGATAGCACAGTGTAGTGTGAGGGATGGAATTTCAACATGATATTGGGTTTAATGAAAACAGTATGGCAATGTTTTTCTGAACATCAAGGTTCAGAGGTAATAACAGAGGCTGAGAGGTAATTATAGTGCAAGAGTGGGAGCCCGAGAGATAAAACATGCTGAGACAGGCAACAGTGTGCATGAGAATGAGAGGAATGTGAGCAAAACTCAAGCAAAATTACCTATATGCGCCTTATAGCCAAAACTATTGGGACACTTCACTATTAAAACCCAAGAAAGCTGAATTGCAGTGATGTCAGGTTCTAGTTTAATGGAAAGGCCTGCTGATAGAGTATGCTTATGACATATGTTTCAGATTATGGAGAGCTAGCCTCATGCTGGAACATATAAAAGCCTTCCCCAAATGTTTTTCAGTGTGACCTGGCCAACTTGCAGCACACCCTCCTCTACCCCCCATCTTATTTGGAACTGTTAAGGATGTACCACATATGTGGAGGTCCTCAAGTCTTTTTCTAAAGTCATGCCTTAAAGTCTGTAAAATACTGACATGTAGTGTAACATGGTATGGTCTGCTAAGGGGGGTCGCGGGGGGTTCCCCATGCCCATCCAGGGGAGAACGTTTCAGGTGCTGGGTAGATACACCCAGGACAGGGTGCCAATTTATTACTGGGCACACTTACTCACACTAATATACACACACTACATAAGGGCAATTTCCAATGGGGCAATTTAGAGCAGCCAATTTACCTTACATGTTTTTGTAAGGTTTCTGGAACCCAGAAAAAAACCCACGTGGACATGGAAAGAACATGGAAACTCCATATACAGTTTTTTCAGCTAAAATGTAAAGGTTTTTATATGAGTTCATTCATTCATTCATATGAATCATATCCTCTATCATATCCTCTACTAGGGTAGCAGAATACTCCCATGCCCATCCAGGGAAAACGTTTTGGGCGCTAGGGAGATACACCCAGGACAGGGCGCCAATCCATCACTGGACACACTCACTCACACAAACATGCACTATTTGGGGCAATTTAGAAGATCTAATTTACCTTGAATCCATGGTTTTGGACTGTGGGAGGAAACCGGAGAACCTGGAGGAAACCCACACAGACACGGGGAGAACATGGAAACTTCACCCAGATTGAGAGTCAAACCCGGTTTCCCAGCACTATTGGCGAACATGCCAATAACTAAGCCACTGTGCTCCCATATATATATATATATATATATATATATATATATATATATATATATATATATATATATATACACATATATATATGGGCGGCACTGTGGTTTAGTGGTTTAGCACGTTCTCCTCTCAGCACTAGGGATTCCCGGTTCAAATCCCCATCTGGGTGGAGTTTCCTTGTTCTCCCCGTGTCTGTGTGGGTTTCCTCCAGGTTCTCCGTTTTCCTCCCACAGTCCAAAAGCATGGATCAAGCCAATTGAATTCTCCAAATTGCCCCATATAGAGTGTGTCTGTGTGAGTGTGTGCCCAGTGTCCTGTTCTGGGTGTATCTGCCCAGCACCCGAAACGTTCTCCCCTGGATAGGCATGGGGATATATATATATATATAATTTTTTATATGATGCTTGTCTATAAGAGTACATAAATTAAACTGTGTATAGGACCAGATTTGGCATGTATTCATCTAAATATTAGTCTAAATGCGCTATGATGCTGAAAGCAGGAGAATTCTGACAGTATTCATTCTAAACGACGGAAATAATATCATTTTACTGCTGTATATGAGTAAGATAAAAGTCAGAGGTTCACATATTTCTGGTCGTTGTCTCTTTTCACGCACTGTGATCAGATTTCATAATCCGTTTAAAAATAACCTTTGGTTGCGTACTCACTCAAACCCGAGCTGTTAATGGCCTTGACAGACTTCTTCATTTTGCTCAGAACACTCCGGTCTGCATCCAGCGCCTGCAACATTCCACAAACCGCATTTCATTACGAATAAAAAACTGTATATAAAAACTGTATATATATTAAATGATAAAATAAAAAAAAGATATAAAGATAATAAATTGGTTGCTTAACACATTCCATCTAAAAGCATAATCCTACTTAAGCCAGCGAAACATTAGTCACCGGGATAGTCACAAGATCAGGAAATCGTTTAAGCACCAACAATGATGAGCTGGTGTTAACATTTAACTTTTAATTCCAGGATAATGTGTTTTAATGATGCCGAATTGCCTTATAAGCTGAATGATAGTTCGAATGATACAGAATTAGGATTCATAATCGATCCTGAATTCCTTTCCCATGACCAGATTATTGTTTTCACCTGCGACATGGATTTCCATGCAAAAGATCTGCACATTCATTAATTCATCCATCATCTTCCACTTTATCCTCTATTAGGGTCGTGGGGGGGGGTTCCTCATGCCCATCCAGGGGAGAACGTTTCGGGCGCTGGGCAGATACACCCAGGACAAGGCGCCAATCTATCACTGGGCACACACTTATTCACTCAAACACACTCAAAATGGGGCAATTTGGAGAACTCAATTGACTTGGTCCATGTTTTTGGACTGTGGGAGGAAACCCGGAGAACCCGGAGGAAACCCACACGGACACGGGAAGAACATGGAAACTCCACCAAGATGGGGATTTGAACCAGGAATCCCTAGTGCCGAGAGGAGAACATGCTAACCACTAAGCCACCGTGCCGCCCTAGATCTGCACAATAATCATTAATATTAAACGGTTCGAATCCCATTCTGGCTGAAGTTTCTATGTTCTCCTTGTGTCCGCGTGGGTTTCCTCCAGGTTCTCCAGTTTTCCACAGTCCAAAAACATGGACCAAGGTCAATTGAATTCTCGAAATTGCCCCATATAGAGTGTGTCTGTGTGAGTGAGTGTGTGCCCAGTGATAGATTGGCGCCCTGTCCTCGGTGTATCTGCCCAGCGCTCGAAACGTTCTCCTCTGGATGGGCATGGGGAACCCCCCCCCCCCGCGACCCTGGTAGAGGATAAAGCGGAAGATAATGGATGGATGGATGGATTAAATGGGTAGTCCCGTTCCTTACATCTGATTGGCTGAGCCGATTATTGATTATTGACAATAATTCACAGCTCTGACCGCTTCACATTCGTATCAATTCATGATTATTTTCCCAATATGTTTTTATAAACAGCGTTCTGTAATTTGGCCACTAGATGGCCATTCGATAGAGATTGTTAAAGAAAGCAGAATCCTGTTAATCAGGGTCAGTTTTCACTTTAAAAACCGGACTAGATTACGTCGCAGAAGCCCAATTTAGTAATGATTTTGCTTTCAATAAACACATTTATGATGGTTTGCCCTGCCCTTGGTGTCCTGACTTATAGATGGGTGTGGAGATCAACCCCCCCCCCCCGCGAACCTAGTATAGGATCAAATGGAAGATAATGAGATGAATTGATGTTGCAGAGAATAAAAACAATGAAAAACACATGTGACACAGCATGCTCCTGTGACTCTGTCAGCCCACGCCCTGGGAAGGCCAGCATGACAGAGTTCTTCTTTGGGAATTTTTCAGGAAATACTGTAAATACTTGTGCCTTGCACAGGTATTTAGTTCAGCTTATACTTTATACTGTGTTTATTGTTATATTTATTATTAGTAGAATTAATTCTGGTGATCCCTCTCTGTACAGATAGCATTGTTGTTTATAGCATATCTCTAATTTACTTTCAAAATGGCTTTGTTGCATTTGCGAGTTTCTTTATAAGACACAATATTTGGATGTAAATTTAGATGAGGCAATTTACAGCAGCCAATTTACCTTGAATCCATGTATTTGGATTGTGGAAGGAATCCTGAGAACCTGGAGGAAACTCATGAGGACACAGGGAGAACATGGAAACTCCACCCAGAGTGGGTTTCGGACCTGGATCCCTAGCACTGAGAGGAGAACAAGCTAACCACTAAGCCACCGTGCTGTCCATTCAAAAACATACAATAAACATTCATTCATTAATTCATTATTTTCCTCTTAATCCTCTACTAGGGTCACGGGGGGGGGGGGCATGCCCATCCAGGGGAGAACGTTTTGGGCACTGGGCAAATACACCCAGGGCAGGAGCCCAATCTATCACTAAGTACACTCACACACACACACTATATGGAGACAATTTAGAAAATTCAATTTACCTTAAATCCATTTTTTTTGGACTGTAGGAGGAAACCCGGAGAACCCAGAGGAAACCATTTAAAACATGGGGAGAACATGCTAACCACTAAGCCAATTATAAACATTATTTTTTTAAATAATAGCCCATTACAAGTTGATGCCACATTACATACTGTTTAAAAATTAGTTTGTAGTTTACTGTTTTCAAAAAGTAAGTTATTGCTTCAGAGTTATTGTATCGTATCATACTGTATATCCGCATACCGCATTATCATTATTAACGACAGCACAGTCAGCATTAAACACCGGAAATGTAACAAGCCACAAATACATTTATTTATTTTTGCAGCCTCATAGCATTCAGCTCAAAATAGCCTGGAATGCATTTGGTACATTACAAATACAAAGCCAAAACAAATACAAAAAGAAAGGAACTTGATATGAGCTACAGCACGACACACAAATAAACCTATATGAACCACATGGCTAACCTCAAACTGAAATAAGCCGAGTGTGCTGCATTAGTGAGACACTAGGGCAGGTAACGACAGAACCACAGCCTTAGGGGGTCACATTTTCAAGACGTAAAGAGGTGGAGCGAGGTACAGGACCATTTTTCTCCATGGCAGGTTGCAGCATGACACTGTAGAGAGGTGGAAGAACAGGCCAGACAACAGGTCTTTACCAAAGTACTAGTTGAGACGACACAAACATTGGCACGAGGAATTGTTTGTTCGTCCTGCATAGCTGAAATGTCACGGCGTTTCAATTGAGGTTGCAATATATATTATATATAGTATGTATACAGTATATATATACACAGTGCATCCGGAAAGTATTCACAGCGCTTCACTTTTTCCACATTTTGTTACGTTACAGCCTTATTTTAAATTGTATTACATTAACGTCTTTCCTCAAAATTTCACACAAAATACCCCATTATGACCATGTGAAAAATTCATTCATTCATTCATTATCTCCCGCTTATCCTCTATTAGGGTCGCGGTGGGGTTCCCCATGCCCATCCAGGGGAGAACGTCTCGGGCGCTGGGCAGATAGACCCAGGACAGGGCGCCAATCCATCGCTGGGCACACACTCACTCACACACACACACTCTAAACGGGGCAATTTTGAGAATTCAATTAACTTGATCCATGTTTTTGGACTGTGGGAGG
>JAFMOD010000047.1:1501312-1518867 GCA_019802435.1 Corydoras maculifer | reverse complement strand
AATCAACATGACTACGAAGCGTAAGTTAGATGTAGCTGTTCCGGCGGAGGAGAGCGATAAGCTGCTGATCAGACCGCTGTGAGTTCAGACTTTCAGTTTGTACCTTAATTGTTTACCAACTTTTATTAATAAATAAATCATTTAGGGACGAGAGGGTATTGCATTATTATTAAAAAAATACGGGAAGGAAGTGTTATTAAGTGTTATTAAGCACGAGTACAGTTACACCTTCTTCCTGTGATTTATTTACAATAATACACAACCTCGAGTGCGTTATTGCTTTTATTAAACAGTTCCAAACATACTATGTTATTAACATTTAATAATTAATTCATTCATGTGTTTATTTACAGCAGAATCGTTAATAATCTAGTCTTCCGCGACGTAAACTAGTCCGTTTTTTTACCTAGACTAAATGGGTGGCAAATAAATAGTGCCGTCTAGCGGCCAAATTACAAAACACACTTCATAACAAACAAAATAAAGTATTTTGCGTTAAAGGAAGGGCGGCAGGGTGGCTTAGTGGTTTAGCACGTTCTCCTCTCAGCGCTAGGGATTCCCGGTTCGAATCCCCATCTGGGTGGAGTTTCCATGTTCTCCCCGTGTCTGCGTGGGTTTCCTCCGGGTTCTCCGGTTTCCTCCCACAGTCCAAAAACATGGATCAAGGTCAATTGAATTCTCCAAATTGCCCCCTATAGAGTGTGTCTGTGTGAGTGAGCGTGTGCCCAGCGATGGATTGGCGCCCTGTCCTGGGTCTATCTGCCCAGGGCCCGAGACGTTCTCCCCTGGATGGGCATGGGGACCCCACCACGACCCCAATAGTGGATAAAGCGGGAGAATGAATGAATGAATGAATGTGTTTATTTACAGCAAAATCGTTAATAATGTGGTCTTCCGCGACGTGAACTAGTCCGTTTTTTACAGCGGACACTGACCCTGACTAAATGGGTGGCAATCAAACAGTGCCGTCTAGTGGCCAAATTACAAAACACACTTGATAACAAACAAAATAAAGAAATTATTTTGCATTAAAGACCGCTGTGAGTTCAGACTGTGCTGCTGCGATCAGACGGAGCCTTTTAGTTTGTTGTACCGTTATTGTTGCCAACTTTTAACATAAAAACATTTAATAAACAAATCACAGGAAAGAGGTGTTATTAAGCCTGATGCGTAGCGGAGTACAGTTACACCTTCTTCCTGTGATTTATTTACAATAATACACAAACTCGAGTGCGTTATTGCTTTTATTAAACTGTTCCAAACACTAAGTGTTATTAACATTTAATAATTAATTCATTATTGTGTTTATTTACAGCAGAATCGTTAATAATCTAGTCTTCCGTAAACTGGTCCGTTTTTTTACATCGGACACTGACCCTGACTAAATTCGCAAATAAACAGTGTCGTCTAGTGGCCAAATTACAGAATGCACTTCATAAAAAATATTATTTATATAAATTAAAACATGTAACTAGAAATTTCTATTTCGTGGCACGGTGGCTTAGTGGTTAGCATGTTCTCCTCTTCCCGGTTCGAATCCCAATCTGGGTGGAGTTTTCATGTTCTTTCTGTGTCCGTGTAGGTTTCCTCCGGGTTCTCCGGTTTCCTCCCACAGTCCAAAAACATGGATCAATTCAATTGGCTTCTCCAATTTGCCCCATATGGAGTGTTTGTGTCTGCCCTGCGCCCAAGACTTTCTCCCCTTGATGGGCATGGGGACCCCCCCCCCCCCCGCGACCCTAGTAGAGGATAAAGCGGAAGATAATGGATGGATGGAATTTTCTCTTTCGTAAACCAACTGTTTTGAATTAAGTAATTAGAAAATAAAATAAGATAAAATAAGGTACCCAAAGTAAAACATGGGGATTCAGGTTCAAATCCCAATCTGGGTGGAGTTTCCATGTTCTCCCTGTCGGGTTCTCTGGTTTCCTGGGTGAAGAGGTGTACCGATGCATGATGGGTGCCATACCCTCTGTTACTCCTTGAATGCAGCTCTTCTGAATACAGATTCGTTTTTGCCTTTCAGAGGTGCTGGGCAAGAAGTCGGCCGGTCATGCATCATCCTGGAATTCAAGGGACGCAAAATTATGGTATGTGTACTGCACAGTGCTCGCGTTCTTTTTAATGACATTGGATGAGGCTCATGCATAACTCCTGTTTCAGCTGGACTGTGGGATCCACCCCGGTCTTGAGGGAATGGACGCCCTGCCTTACATCGATTTGATCGACCCTGCAGAAATCGATCTGCTGCTCATCAGCCAGTGAGTGTCTCCTGAATGCGAGGTTAAGCTTGGTTGGCGTACCGTTAAGCCTGAACTTCGTTTTTCTGTAGTTTTCACCTCGACCACTGCGGAGCCCTGCCGTGGTTTTTACAGAAAACGAGTTTTAAAGGAAGAACCTTCATGACGCACGCGACTAAAGCCATCTACCGCTGGTTACTCTCCGACTATGTCAAAGTCAGGTAAACACCACCAGCATGAAGCCCAGAACGGGATGATTTGGCAACCGCCTCTCCAATGTGTAGCTCATATTAAAATGTGGTGACGCTCAACTTTTATCTGTTGTTGTTGTTGTGCCACAGTAACATTTCGGCCGACGACATGCTGTACACCGAGACCGATCTGGAGGAGAGCATGGACAAGATCGAGACTATTAACTTCCACGAGGTGAAAGAAGTGGCTGGGATAAAGTTCTGGTGCTACCATGCTGGGCATGTGTTAGGAGCGGCCATGTTCATGATCGAGATCGCTGGGGTGAAGGTGGGTGCACGTGATTAGAGTATACTCATCTTTAACGGTGGTGGTTGATCATTAATTTATTCACCATTTTCTCATATTCTGTTTTGTTAGTGGGTAATGATCGGCTCAAATGGTTAAAACTGCATGAACGCTGGTGAACGTCATTGTGGAATATGCTCATTAAATGAGAAACAAATATCTTCAAATTATCGTTATTATTCCATCCATCCATTATCTTCCGCTTTATCCTCTGCTAGAGTCGTGGGGGGCGCTTCCACATGCCCATCCAGGGGAGAAGGTTTCAGGCGCTGGGCAGATACACCCAGGACAGGGCGCCAATCCATCGCTGGGCACACACTCACTCACACAGACACACTATATATGGGGCAATTTGACCTTGATCCATGTTTTTGGACTGTGAGAGGAAACCGGAGAACCCTGAGGAAACCCACGCGGACACGGGGAGAACATGGAAACTCCACCCAGATGGGGATTCGAACTGGGAATCTCTAGCGCTGAGAGGAGAACATGCTAAACACCAAGCCACTGTGCCGCCCATATTTATATTTATAGTTTTGTTTTATTCAACTGAATATTTTTACCATATTAATTTTAAACACAACTTTAATGTTTTTGTTGCAGTACTGGCTTAGTGGTTAGCATGTTCTCCTCTAAGGGCTAGGGATACCCGGTTCGAATCCCAATCTGGGTGGAGTTTCCATGTCCTCCCCGTGTCCACATGGGTTTCCTCTGGGTTCTCCGGTTTTCTCCCACAGTCCAAAAACATGGTTTAAGATCAAATGAGTTCTCCAAATTGCCCCATATAGAGTGTGTCTGTGTGAGTGAGTGTGTGCCCAGCGATAGATTGGTGCCCTGTCCTGGGTGCATCTGCCCAGCACCTGAAAAGTTCTCCCCTGGATGCGCATGGGGAACCCCCCCCCCCCCCCCCTAATAGAGGATAAAGTGGAAGATAATGGATGGATGGTTACATTTAATGAATGAATAAAAAATGAATCAACTCTTTAGTTTAGCAGATCTTTGTTCGAATGAAAGTTGTATCCAGCATCTGATAAATGTATTACATGTTTAGTTTAAGGACCGGGCGTTTCTGTTCCTCATGTACGTCATTTGTTTTCTAGATCCTTTATACGGGAGACTTTTCTCGTCAAGAAGACAGACATCTGATGGCGGCGGAAATACCCAGTGTTAAACCGGACATCCTCATCACCGTGAGTAGCTCATTCTCATCATGTTCTCTGCCTTAATGTGAAGGACACAACTGTTTACTGTCGGGCATCATGTCCATGTTCGCAGGAGTCCACTTATGGTACTCACATCCATGAAAAGCGGGAGGAAAGGGAAGCCCGCTTTTGTAACACGGTCCATGACATCGTGAACCGCGAGGGCCGCTGTCTGATTCCTGTGTTTGCACTGGGTCGAGCTCAGGAGCTTTTGCTGATCTTGGGTAAGATCATTTGTTTATAATATTTTACATCACAAATCATATTAAATCTCCATATAATAAGAGTGGGAGGTGGGGTTCTCATTATTAGTATATTTTTGTTGCTAATAATGAATCAATGTGTTACGGACCATTATAAAACGGTCCTTAAATCTGATTGGTTGAGCTGTTTGTCCAGCCGTGACGTTTTTGACAATAACACACACACCTCTGAGCGCTTCACATTCGTATCAATGCCTGACATACAATACATTATTTTCCCGATGTTGTTTATGAACTGTGTTCTGTGATTTGGCCACTAGATGGCAGTTGATTGTTAGAGAGACCCAAAACCTGTTACTCAGCGATCAGCGACTATGTCATGTTGCGGAAGCCCAGTTTATTATTCATTCATCCATCGTTCTACTTATTGTTGCAGTTGATTAATAAATAAATTTGCATATTGTTAAATTGCCAAACAATGATTAAGCAGATTTCATACAGCAGTTACATGTAATTTAATTAACAAGGCTGTAATTAACTGTCTAAATTGTTCGTTCCTCTTCTTTTAGATGAGTATTGGCAGAATCACCCGGAGCTTCATGACATTCCCATCTATTATGCCTCATCCCTGGCCAAAAAGTGCATGGCTGTGTACCAGACGTACGTCAACGCCATGAATGACAAGATTCGCAAAGCCATCAACATCAACAACCCTTTTGTCTTCAAGCATATCAGCAACCTCAAGGTCAGAACTCTATATAAAATAATCGATTTAACTTTTATTAAAGTTTATCAAGTTATCCATCCATCCATTATCTTCCGCTTTATCCTCTATTAGGGTCGCGGGGGGGTTCCCCATGCCCATCCAGGGGAGAACGTTTCGGGCGCTGGGCAGATACACCCAGGACAGGACGCCAATCTATCACTGTACACACACTCACTCACTCACACACACAGACATACACACCCTATATGGGGCAATTTGGAGAATTCAATTGACCTTGATCCATGTTTTTAAACTGGGAGGAAACCGGAGAACCCGGAGGAAACCCACGCAGACACGGGGAGAGCATGGAAACTCCACCCAGATTGGGATTCGAACCGGGAATCCCTAGTGCTGAGAGGAGAACATGCCAACCACTAAGCCACCGTGATGCCCTCCATGTAGAGCAATGGGGGATGAATTAATACATGGATTTTAATATCTGCTGTTTTTCTTGTGTAGTTGTGTATTCTGTCTTTTTTATTTACCAGTCTTTAATGCCTTGGTGTTTCTTTCGTCTTTTCTTTCTCAGAGCATGGACCACTTTGATGACATCGGTCCTAGCGTGGTCATGGCTTCTCCTGGTATGATGCAGAGTGGCCTCTCTAGAGAGCTCTTTGAAAGCTGGTGCACTGACAAAAGAAATGGGGTCATCATCGCCGGATACTGCGTAGAGGGAACTCTCGCCAAGGTACAGAAAAATTTTCCATGTTCTCCCCGTGTCCGCGTGGGTTTCCTCCGGGTTCTCCGGTTTCCTCCCACAGTCCAACAACATGGATCAAGTCAATTGAATTCTCCAAATTGCCCCATATAGAGTGTGTCTGTGTGAGTGAATGTTTTTGGACTGTGGGAGGAAACCGGAGAATCCGGAGGAAACCGATGCAGACACGGGGAGAACATGGAAACTCCACCCAGGTTGGGATTCGAACCTGGAATCCGTAGTGCTGAGAGGAGAACATGCCAACCACTAAGCCACCGTGCCGCCCCTTCTTTGATTGTTTTCCCAAGTAAAAATAAGTTTCCAAGTCCAGACTGGGAACAGCTTCCCTCAAGTTATCAGACTGCCAACAGTCAACAGTCTGGACTGAACACTGAACACACACACACACACACACAAACACTATATACAGTACCAGTCAAAAGTTTGGACACACCCCATTTTGCTTCATTGTCTATTATCTAGATAAACTTTGAAGTTACAATTACAGACTGTAGTCCATCTGTGTTCTTTGTTGTTGTTAGTCCCCTTTTGGTTCTCTGTTGGTCAGGATCATCACAGAACAGTAGAATTAGGGTGGTGGATTGTTTACCATCAGTTCTGCAGTGACACTGAGTTAGGGGGGTTTTAGTGCAGCAGTGCTGCTGTAGCTTCATTTAAACACCTCAGTGACACTGCTGGGATAGGATACAAAAATGCACCAATCATATAATACCTGCTCTGTGGTGGTACCATTAGGGTTCTGAGCATTAGAACAGAGAACACAGTATGTTCTGTAGAACACAAACAGATCCCAGGAACTGGAATTACAAAGTCCATCTTTACAGATTTGTCCAAACTTTTGACTGGGGCTGTATAAAAAAAAATGTTATTGTATTTATATATATATATATATATATATATATATATATATATATATATATATATATATATATGTATACCGTATTTTCCGGACCATAAGGCGCAGTCTGAATTACGGACTCTCTTTCTGTACGGTACTTATTCTGTACGGCAGTGTATTATCAGGCACTCGCTAAAACATACGATCTACAAGAAAAGTGAAGGATGTAAAACGCTGATTTATAATTGAAGTTATTCTACTACTTGATAAAACACATTATTTTAACCTCTTCTCCCACAAATCCATCAAAGTCTTGTCTTCTGTGTCTGAATTAAAAAGCTGTTTCACTATCGAACACTCCGGGTTCCCCCTCATCGATGTCCGAGTCCGTCTCGTCGGCAGGCGGCCGTTCGGCGACGATGCCGGCTTTCGTGAAAGCTCGGATCACGGTTACAGCAGAACCCACAGCCCAGGCCTCCACAACCCATTCACAGACGGTGGTATAACTCGCCCCGCTGCCGCCTCCCGAGTTTTAGTAAACGTGTGTTCACCGTCTATCATCCGTCGCTCCCACGCCGCCCGCAACTTTACTTTAAACGCCCCGTTTACACCAATGTCCAGAGGTCGGGGTTCTTTATTTAATCCTCCCGGAATGACGGCAAGCTCTGAATTAATTTTCTTCACTCACGTTGTCTGTGAGATGAGCGCGCATGGAGTCACATATCAGCAGGATGTGTGGACAAAACCACCCGGTCGCACAACAATACTTATAGAATTTGGAACTCAGTACACGTATAAGGAGCACCAGATTATAAGGCACATGTCTGATTTCTGGGAAAATCTTAGGCTTTTAGGTGCGCCTTATAGTCCAGAAAATACGGTGTGTATATATATTCATTCATTCATTCATTATCTCCCGCTTATCCTCTATTAGGGTTGCGGTGGGGTTCCCCATGCCCATCCAGGGGAGAACGTCTCGGGCGCTGGGCAGATAGACCCAGGACAGGGCGCCAATCCATCGCTGGGCACACACTCACTCACACAGACACATTCTATAGGGGGCAATTTTTGAGAATTCAATTAACTTGATCCATGTTTTTGGACTGTGGAAAGAAACCGGAGAACCCGGAGGAAACCCACGCAGACACGGGGAGAACATGGAAACTCCACCCAGATGGGGATTCGAACCGGGAATCCCTAGCGCTGAGAGGAGAACATGCCAACCACTAAGCCACCGTGCCGCCCTGTGTATATATATATATATATATATAAATGGCTCTCATTTAGAAGCATACAGCTGACACAGTAATCCTAAATAGCATTTCATTTAGGTTTTTTTTTTTTTTTTTGGAGTTATAGTGAAAATCTGGACCCAAGTTTCACTTTACTGAGCAACTCCACCTACATGTTTTCAAATTTGCATAAAAACCTGCGTCCATTTCCTCACTGTTTTTGTTTTCGTTTTGTTTTCGTTGTTGTGGGTTTCGTAGCACATCATGTCCGAGCCCGAGGAGATCACCACCATGTCGGGTCAGAAGCTGCAGCTGAAGATGTCCGTGGACTACATCTCCTTCTCGGCTCACACCGACTACCAGCAGACCAGCGAGTTCATCCGAGCCCTCAAACCCCCCCATGTGGTGAGCTGTCGCAATTGCAGAACTGCTCCACCTCCAGGACCCTTTTGCATGTGCTTTAAATAAATTTGATGTTCTGTATGTTCAGATCCTGGTGCACGGTGAGCAGAACGAGATGGCCCGCCTGAAGGCAGCTCTCATTAGGGAGTACGAAGACAACGATGAGGTGCACATCGAGGTGCATAATCCTCGTAACACCGAGGCCGTCACGCTCAACTTCAGAGGAGAGAAACTGGCCAAGGTGAGAATCAAGAAAGAAATAAAATTGTCTGTATCAGTAACTGAACAACAGAAAGGTTGATTATTAAAATAATAAATGCGTCGCTATATATTTAAGATGTTTTTCAATAAAGCAATAAGGCATGAGAGGATGTGCATTATTGGAAATAAATCACGGGGCGGGGGTTAGGCACGAGTTATTATTCACAATAATACACAACCTCAAGTTCCTTATTGCTTTTATAAAACACTTACAAACATACTCATATTAAAAAAAATCAAGGTTTTAGTCATAAATGTGTTTATTGAAAGCAAAATGGCTAATAAACTGCTCTTCCGTGACATAATGTAGTCCAGATTTCAAAGTAAACGCTGGAATACTGCCATCTAGTGGCCAATCAAATAAAGGTTTATAAAAAAGATTGGGAAAATGATGGGTTGTATGTCACACATTGATACGAATATCAACCGGTCAGCGGTGTGTTTTGTCAAAGGGCTCAGCCAATCAGATTCAAGGACCAGAAACTACAGTTTTATAATAAATAATGTAAAGAAATGCACTAGAAGTGTTTACCTTGTCTACTTGTTTTTAATTGTTTTTGATTTTTAAATTTAATCCTTACAATATATATATATATATGTGTGTGTGTGTGTGTGTGTGTGTATATATATATATATATATATATATATATATATATATTATATGTGTGTGTATACTTTATACTCATGTTTCTACACATGTTATGAGCTTGTACCACTACTTCTTATAGAGGTAGTGGTACACTTCTTATAGTGTATAATTGTAAAATAAATAACCAAGTGTATAATTAAATGACAATTTAAAGGTTATCTATGTCTCTAATGACATTATGATTGTGTTTTTCTTTTTTAGGTGATGGGCTCTCTTGCAGATAAGAAGTGTGCACAAGGACAGAGAGTCTCTGGCATCCTGGTGAAACGCAACTTCAGTTACCATATCCTCACTCCCTCAGACCTCTCGAGTAAGCTGGTGCCGTTTCCCAGATTAACCATGATGATTAAACTCTGACGTGTGGGAGATTTAATTGTTGTTTAATTCTTTAGATTACACCGAATTGTCTATGAGCACCGTGAAACAGACTCAAGCCATTCCATTCACCGGCCCCTTCTCTCTACTGCACAGTCAGCTGCGTCATTTAGCAGGTATGTGCTCTGTATCCCAGGATACAAGGATGCTTTATTATTATTATTATTAATTCCACGGCATATCTAGGACATACAGGGAATAAATAGATCCTCCTCTCCATAGACAGAAAGAGAGCCGATCATTTGCACCGCCACCATGAGTTAGAGGTGGGTAGAAAATGTGATAAAAAAGCCTGGTTCCAGACTATGCTTTAAACATTTTTTAGAACATAAGCAAATAAGACATAGATGAGAAAGCAGCTGTTCAAGTCGGGGTCAGAAAGGAGGAGAGGCAATGTCTGGGTTGGGCAAGTTCGCCAGGCAGAAAACATATTCATAGTTCTGGGGGTGTTTCACTAAGCAGCTTGGCCCTCAAGGCCAGCTGGTGGCACAGGGAGCCAAAAGCAGATAAGACTTTTTTGGAAACAAAGCATCCTGTGAATTCCCAATCTCTCTATCCCGCCGACCTTTTCACAGAGCCTCTCCGAGATCGATTCCATCATGTGTTTAAAAGTCACAGTCGGAGTTCCAATGGCTCTGCCAAGTACCCATGATCATAAATCCGGATAGATAATAGGATCGGATTTTTTTTTTCCCCCCGGAAAGAGGCGGCAAACACAGGATCGGTCACTTCCCCCACGCGTCCATTGATTCCGGGCAGGCGGGTTCCCCCCAACACCGTCTTCTGGGTGACACGGTAGTGAGGATAGCGTTGCGAGAGCATTTAATTGGGTTCATGTCTCGTTTTCAAAAGCAGTGCTATATTTAGGTTCTCATACAGATAAGACAGGGAACCGAGCAGGATTGATGAGGAGCGGTGCAGGAGAAAGTGAAAGAAACATACAAACGAGAGAACAACATACGTCCTCGTGTAACGTTAAGTAGGTAACGTTTAGGTAACGTTTGTAACTACATTTATATTACATTCAGTCATTTAGCAGCGCTTTGATCTAAAGCGACTTACAAATGTGAGAACAACACAAGACGTTGTGTAACGTTAAGTAGGTAACGTTTAGGTAACGTTCCAGCATTAGGTAACAGGTCAATACATTTACATTACGTTTAGTCATTTAGCAGACGCTTGATTCAAAGCGACTTACAAATGAAAGAACATCTTAAGTCGTTGTGTAACGTTAAGTAGGTAACGTTTAGGTAACGTATGTAACTACATTTACATTACATTCACATTACATTCAGTCATTTAGCAGACGCTTGATTTAAAGCGACTTACAAATGTGAGAACAACACAAGACGTTGTGTAACATTAAGTAGGTAACGTTTAAGTAACGTATGTAACTACATTTACATTACATTCCATCATTTAACAGACGCTTTGATCCAAAGCAACTTATAGATAATAGAACAACACAAGTCAGTTGTTACAGAAACACCAGCTACACTGTAAAATTATTAAACACACTGTAAAATACACACACACACACACACACAGACAGACTCACTATATGGGGCAATTTAGAGTGAGAAAATTTCGAGCAGCCAATTTACTTTGAATCCATGTGTTGGGACTGTGGGAGGAAACGCACACCATCCAAATGTGAAAGTGTAAACCAAAGTGAAATTATGGAATCAATGCCTACTCTAAAGTTTTATGTTACCTTTAATTTAATTTATTTAAATAAAAGTTTTATTTTACCTTTAATGATTGTTAGTTGCTGCTGATTGTACATCTGCCCCTCTGAATCCCTCCGAATGACTTCTCTTTGGGTTTTCAGGCCATGTGGAGGAGATTGAGGTGGCCGATAAAACCACGCTGAAAATATTCAACAGTATCATTCTGATTCACGAGGGCAACATGATCACGCTGGAGGTAGGAGAGGTTTATTAAAGTTCCTTTCACCTTAGAAATCAGATTCAATTATTAAATAGATTAGATAGTTTTCAGTCATTACATCTGATTGGCTGTGGTGTTTGTTCAGCCAAGACATTATTGACAATAATGCACGTCACTGACCGCCTCCCATTCGTATCATTTACATTACATTTACATTTAGTCATGTAGCAGACGCTTTCATCCAAACTACTTACAAATAAGATCATCACACGTCAGTAGCTACGAAGAAAACCAACTACACTGTAGAAATATCAAACCTGATCCTGCACCCCCCCCCCCCCAATTATTATAATTTTTTTTATAACAGGTATTTGTTAAAAAGATGCATCTTCCGTAGTTTTTTAAAAATGCCTAGTGACTCTGCCTTAAGGACAGAGTTGGGAAGAGTTCCACTAGTTTGCAGTGGTGAACGCCACCGATTGAGAATTAGCTCCTCGGTGAGGTGGAACCACCAGGCGGCGATCATCTTTAGAGCGAAGCATCAATGCAGCATGTTGTTTATAAAAATATCGGTATCATTGGACATGATATCTGTAACTGGCCAAGGAAGTCGACCATTTCCCCTCATACTGCATTGTAACTATTTGTAACAAGCAAACAACGTCAAACATTTGAAATCATGTAACATTAATGGAAATATGAGCGAGACATTTCCCAAGGAGCACTCGACAGATAGATGCTTTAAAGGGTAAGCTAGGGCAACCAGCAGCTGTACGACATTGTACAAGTTAAACAAATTATATCTTCAGAATAGAAATATGATGTACTAAATCTAAGATTAATATACATATTATATATATATATGTGTGTGTGTGTATATATATATATTTGTGTGTGTACACATATACAGTATATTTATATAAGGTGTTTAATCATATGACCCTATAAAAAATAGTGTGTAATAAAATATATATATTTATATAATACAGTGTAATTAGATATACACGCTACAGTCTAATTCGCTGATATAGAAGAATATTGATTGAATAGTCAGTCTGGAGTAGGGCAGTCCCATGATTAATTTTTGTTGTGCTGTGAGGAGTTAAGAGTTCCTGAACCTGTCAGTGGTGCAGGACTGGGACACTAAAAGAGTAGATTTTGTGACAAAATGACCTAATTGCTTTATTAAGTTCAAGTTCAAGTTATTTATTTCTGTCGCGCTTTTTACAACAGTTCATCGTCACAAAGCAGCTTTGCAGAATGAAAAGCCTTTAAACCCCCAAAGAGCAAACAGAAGCGACAGTGGCAAGAAAAAACTCCCTTTTATGTTGTTATTCAAGGAAGAAACCTTGGGAGGACCAAGACTCAGTGGGGGACTCATCCTCCTTGAGCGGCCAGGCAGCAACAACAATGTAGGACACTAATGTACAGATATTTAACAAATGAAAAAACTGGAAAACTGTACGTGAGTCCATTAGGGGGCGTCCTGCAGGACCGCCAGTCCAATTAATATTCAGGTTCCATCAGTGTTCGTCAGCAGAGCCATGGATGAAGATCTCCAGGAGCCGGTCACACCTCAAAAGAAACAGACAAGGAAGGCAGCTGATAATAAAGCACGGCATTTAATTAATAAGTAATTTATTGACACAGTGCAGTATGTGACTCCGGCATCACTGACTAGAGCAGCAGAACTAAAAGAGGCAGATACTTATTACACATGTAAAGTTAACAGTAAGACATTGAAACAGTAAACGCGTATCTGTGTTGCAGTGGCTCGCCAACCCTCTGAACGATATGTATGCTGATGCAGTGACCACGGTTGTTCTGGAGGTGCAGTCCAACCCTAAAGCTCAGAAATGTAAGAGTTTGCTTTCATTTTGCATTCAGTTAATAAATCCAGTAACCATTAGTTACAGAAGCTCTGGTTTCAGAGGTACAACCTTCTTGTAGCTTATAGTTAATCCTAAAAAAAGACCGTACTGTGACGTGTGTGTGTGTGTGTTTCACTGCACAGATGGGTTAAATGTGGAGGACCCATTCCTCTGTGTGAAAGCACTGTAGACAAAATGGATCACTCATTTTAAAACCACTTAAAAGAGACAGATAAACAGGGAATTTGATGTCTTTTCAGCTGCACAGCCCGAAGAGGAGAAGGTGGATCTTGATATGTTTCAGAACAGACTACAGATCATGTTCCAGTAAGAAACCTGTACCCATTTCTGAATCAAACCTTGTTTTTTTTTTTATTTTAGTGTGTTTGAAACCCATCCATCCATTATCTTCCGTTTTATCCTCTAGTAGGGGGGGGGGGTTCCCCATACCCATCCAGGGGAGAACGTTTCGGTCGCTGAGCAGATACACCCAATCTATTGGTGCCAATCTATTACTGGACACACACTCACTCACACAGACACAATCTTTATGGGGCAATTTGGAGCACTCAGTTGACTTGATCCATGTTTTTGGACTGTGGGAGGAAACCGGAGAACCCGGAGGAAACCCACATGGACGCGGGGAGAACATGAAAACTCCACCCAGATTGGGATTCGAACCGGAAATCCCTCGCGCTGAGAGGAGAACATGCCAACCACTAAGCCAGCGTGCCGCCCCTTGTGTTTTTAATCCATCCATCCATTGTCTTCCGCTTTATCCTCTACTAGGGTCGGGGGGGGGGGGGGGTTTCCCATGCCCATCCAGGGGAGAACGTTTCAGACGCTGGGCAGATACACCCAGGACAGGGTGCCAATCTATCGCTGGGCACATACTCACACAGACACACTCTCTATGGGGCGATTTGGAGAACTCAATTGACTTGATCCATGTTTTTGGAGTGTGGGAGGAAACCGGAGAACCCAGAGGAAACCTACGCGGACACGGGGAGAACATGGAAACTCCACCCAGATGGGGATTCGAACCGGGAATCCCTAGAGCTGAGAGGAGAACATGCTAATCACTAAACCACTGTGCCTCCCTTGTGTTTGTAACCCTTTTTTAAAAATAATAAGATACTCGTGGTTGTGTATTATCGCGAATAAATCACGAGAAAATCATAAATCTAAGCATCCTACCTTATACCAGTCAGGTTATATGACTGGTATAAGGTAGGATGCTTAGATTTATGATTTTCTCGTGATTTATTTGCGATAATACACAACCACGAGTGATGATAAGATGATGATGATGATGTAATAACATCACAACCTTCTGCTTTACTTCACAGAGACATGTTTGGCGAGGACTGTGTGGAACTGAAGGACAAATCGAATTTGGCCGTAACAGTGGATGGCAGGACTGCCTACATCAACCTGGAGTCTAGGGTGAGTGTAAGTTGTGCCGAGTTGTTTGAAATCCACCCCCTCGCTCACAAAGCCTCCGTACTCACACTCCCACTGGTTTGCACTTTGAAATCCTGCTCTAGCCATCTGCTAACCCTCCCATCCGTCCCTGAAACACCACCTTCAGAAAGCATAACCATCACCACTGAGGAGGCTGAAGGGAAGCTGAGTGAATACGGTCATAAGTATGTAGACACTTCAAATGTAAAACTTGGAAGTTTACATTTCAAGTGTAATTGTACACCATACTGTCAGTCATGACGGTCATGAGATGAGTACAGATTTAAATAAAATAAGGTAATTTTGAAATAAAATAAGGTAAAAAAAGTAAAACATGTGGATTCAGGTTCGAATCCCCATGTGGGTGGAGTTTCCATGTTCTCCCCGTGTCCGCGTGGGTTTCCTTCGGGTTCTCCGGTTTCCTCCCACAGTCCAAAAACATGGATCAAGTCAATTGAGTTCTCCAAATTGCCCCATATAGAGTGTGTGAGTGAGTGTGTGTCCAGTGATAGATTGGTGTCCTGTCCTGGGTGTATCTGCCCAGCGCCTGAAACGTTCTCCCCTGGATGGGCATGGGGAACCCCCCCGCAACCCTAATAGAGGATAAAACGGAAGATAATGGATGGATTATTGTCAAAAAATAATAAAGCAATAAGGCACAATAAGGGCGTACATTATTGGAAACTAATCACTGGAAAAAAAGTGTTATTTAGATTTAGTTTTATCATTTTCTTGTGATTTATTCACAATAACACACAACCTCGAGTGCCTTATTGCTTTTAAAAAAAGGGTTACAAACACAATAATTAAAGAAACAAGGTTTGATTTATAAATGCGATTGTTAAAAAGCAAAATCGTTAATAAACTGTTATCCATCCATTATCTTCCGCTTTATCCTCTATTAGGGTCGCGGGGGGGGTTCCCCATGCCCATCCAGAGGAGAACGTTTCGGGCGCTGGGCAGATACACCCAGGACAGGACGCCAATCTATCACTGGACACACACTCACTCACACAGACACACTCTATATGGGGCAATTTGGAGGATCCATGTTTTTGGACTGTGGGAGGAAACCGCAGAACCCGGAGAAAACCCACGCGAACACGGGGAGAACATGCAAACTCTATCCAGATGGGGATTCGAACCAGGAATCCCTAGTGCTGAGAGGAGAACATGCTAAACCACTAAGCCACCATGACTCCCCAACTCTTATATGCAAGTAATTTAAATTTCCGGCTCCAGCCAAACCCTCACTCCATCAGGACCTGAGCTCCACCATCTCTCCACCCGATTCGGATCTCGGGTTTCATAATTGACTCCCATCTTAAACTCTCTGATCATGTGACCAAAACCGGACATGGGGAGAACATGGAAACTCCACCCAGATTGGGATTCGAACCTGAAATCCCTAGTGCTGAGAGGAGAACATACTTAACCACCATGCCGCCCGTATGTGGAACCAATAAAGGATCTTGTAACAAAATGCATAGGGCTTTTGCATGGAAATGATGAAAGAAATCCAAAAATAGTTCAATGCAGAATAGAAACGAGAGAGAAGCCATCAGTTTTTGTGATCGGATTTGCTAAATAAAAACCTGTTCCCTCATCACCGGGAGGAATAATGAGCATGCACTCAGCCATCGATCATGGCAATCGAGGGCATCTGTCGAGCTCATGTGTTCGGTTATGGGTTTAAACCTGTTCCTCAGTTTTCCCCTGTTACATCATCCCCAACGTTTAGTTAAGTCGGGCTTGGAGGAAACGCATGATGGAACTTGATGGTGGGTCGGATGTTGATGTGTAAACTGTAACATTAAATCCATCCATCCATCTTCAGCTTCATCCTCTATTACAGTCGCAGGGGGGTTCCTCATGCCCATCCAGGGGAGAAGGTTTCAGGCGCTGGGCAGATACACCCAGCACAGGGCACCAATCTATCGCTGGAAATACTCACTCACACAGACACTCTATATGGGGCAATTTGGAGAACTCAATTGACTTGATCCATGTTTTTGGACTGTGGGAGGAAACCGGAGAACCCGGAGGAAACCCACATGGACACGGGGAGAACATGGAAAGTTCTGCTAACCCAAATATACTGACTTATTGTGTTACAATTCCAATCTGTAGTCCATCTGTTTGTGTTCTACAGAACATACTGTGTTCTCTGTTCTAATGCTCAGAACCCTAATAGAACCACCACAGAGCAGGTATTATATGATTGGTGCATTATTGTATCCTATCCCAGCAGTGACACTGAGGTGTTTAAATGAAACTACAGCAGCACTGCTGCACCAAACCCCCTCTAGGTTCTCCGGTTTCCTCCCACAGTCCAAAAACATGGATCAAGGTCAATTGAATTCTCCTAATTGCCCCATATAGAGTGTGTCTGTGTGTGTAAGTGATAGATTGGCGTCCTGTCCTGGGTGTATCTGCCCAGCACCTGAAATGTTCTCCCCTGGATGGACACGGGGAACCTCCCCACCTCCCTAATAGAGGATAAAGCGGAAGATGATGGATGGATGAATGAATCCCATTTCTGCCTCATCTTTCTTTTTGGGGTTCCATGTTCTCAGTTATACTTACCGTAAAGATGGACTTTGTAGTTCTACAATTCCAATCTGTAGTCCATCTGTTTGTGTTCTACAGAACATACTGTGTTCTCTGTTCTAATGGTCAGAACCCTAATAGAACCACCACAGAGCAGGTATTATATGGTTGGTGCATTATTGTATCCTATCCCAGCAGTGACACTGAGGTGTTTAAATGAAACTACAGCAGCACTGCTGCACTAAAACCCCCCTCACTGCATCAGTGTCACTGCAGAACTGATGATAAACAATCCACCACCCTAATTCTACTGTTCTGTGATGATCCTGACCAACAGAGAACCAACAGAGGACTAAC
>JAFMOD010000047.1:1465900-1478733 GCA_019802435.1 Corydoras maculifer | reverse complement strand
GAACTCAATTATCTTGATTCATGTTTTTGGACTGTGGGAGGAAACCGGAGAACCCGGAGGAAACCCACGCAGACACGGGGAGAACATGGAAACTCCACCCAGATTGGGATTCGAACTGGGAATCCCTAGTGCTGAGAGGAGAACATGCAAACCACTAAGCCACTTTGCCGTCCATGTGTAAACCCTCACCAGGTAATTGATGGTGGTGCTCTCTTCCTGGCGCCCCATGTCTCTGAAGAAGCGATAGTCTGCCACTAGCAACAGAGGGCAAGTGTTCTTACTGTGATCCACCTTGTGATCCGTCTGTCTCTTATATCTGATGTGCTCTAAATGAGAGAGAAACCGAGATGTTACCTTCATAAATGCACATGGAAAAGGCACTTGCACAAAGTTGCTTACTCAGCATAATTAATTAATATTTTTTAATTGACACACATTACATTTACATTGAGTCATTTATTGGACGCTTTTATCCAAAGCGACTTACAAGGTGAACACAGGGTTCATCACAACATCCCTGGAGCAATGAGGGTTAAGGGTCTTGCTCAAGGACCCACATTGGTAACTTCAGTGGAGCTGGGATTTGAACCCACAACCTTCAGATGATAGCCCAACACCCGAACCACTGAGATACCATGCCACACATTATGTTTATTATTTTTATTATTTGTTTATAAATCTGTATTAAAAGTAGAGCGGCACGGTGGCTTAGTGGTTTTGCATGTTCTCCTCTCAGCACTAGGGAATCCCAGTTCGAATCCCAATCTGGGTGGAGTTTCCATGTTCTCCCCATGGGTTTCCTCCAGGTTCTCCGGTTTCCTCCCACAGTCCAAAAACATGGATCAGGTCAATTGAGTTCTCCAAATTGCCCCATATAGAGTGTGTCTGTGTGAGTGAGTGTGTGTCCAGTGATAGATTGGCGCCCTGTCCTGGGTGTATCTGCCCAGCGCCCGAAACGTTCTCCCCTAGATGGGCATGGGAAACCCCACCACCCCCCCAATCTTCATTTTAAAATAGTATCTTCTCATTATCTGGCACTTAATCCCATACTAGGGACTGGGGTCGTGGGGGGGCACACATACACTTTCCAACCTGGACCCCCAGAGGTGAGAGGTGGACATGCTAACTACTAAGCCACCGTGCCACCCAAAATAAGCACGTCTGTATCTCAGCGCTGGGGATTCAGGTTCCATTCCCAATCTTGGTGGAGCGTCCATGTTCTCTTCATGTCCATGTGGGCCTCTTCCGGGCTCCCCGGCTTCCTCCCACAGACCAAAACCATGGATTGAAGTTGAATTGGCTGCTCTAAATTGCCCTATATAGAGTGTGTCTGAGTGTGTGTCCTGTGATTAATTGGCGCCCTGTCCTGGGTGCATCTGCCCAGCGCCCAAAACGTTCTCCCCTGGATGGACATGGGGAATGAGTGGATGATCAGGTCTATATCTCTAAGGATTCTTTTAATGTTGCCAGGTAATTACAATTTACATGCGATGCTTACCGTATTTTCCAGACCATAAGGCGCAGTCTGAATTACGGACTCTATTTATGTATTTGACCCACGTATAATACTTCTGTACGGTACTTATTCTGTACGGCACTGTATTATAAGGCACTCGCTAAAACATACGATCTACAAGAAAAGTGAAGGATGTAAAATGCTGATTTATAATTGAAGTTTATTCTACTACTTGATAAAACACATTATTTTAACCTCTTCTCCCACAAATCCATCAAAGTCTTGTCTTCTGTGTCTGAATTAAAAAGCTGTTTCACTATCGAGCACTCCGGGTTCCCCCTCATCGATGTCTGAGTTCAGCGACGATGCCGGCTTTCGTGAAAGCTCGGACCACGGTTACAACAGAAACCTCAGCCCAGGCATCCACAATCCATTCAGACGGTGGTGTAACTCGCCCGCCGCTGCCTCCCGAGTTTTAGTAAACGTGTGTTCGCCGTCTATCATCCGTCACTCCCACGCCGCCCGCAACTTTACTTTAAACGCCCTGTTTCCGAAGTCCAGAGGTCGTAGTTCTTTATTTAATCCTCCTGGAATGACCACAAGCTCCGAATTAATTTTCTTCACTCACGTTGTCTGTGAGATGAGCGCGCATGGAGTCACAGATCAGCAGGGACTGTAATGTGTGGACAAAACCAGCCGGACGCACAACAATACTTTTATAGATTTTGGAACTCAGTACACGTATAAGGAGCACCGGATTATAAGGCACACGTCCGATTTCTGGGAATATTTTAGGCTTTTAGGTGCGCCTTTCAGAAAATACGGTACAACATTACAAACATTCAGGTTGTACACTAACCAAAGAGTTCTGAAGTCCTTAAAGAACCCGTGATTTCTTCCCCCCCCCCCGTGTTGCTATAAATAACTTTGTACTTCATACTACAGTACCAGTCATAAATTTGGACACGCCCCCTTCTTGCTTCATTGTCCATTTCCTCCACTTAACATATAGATGGACTTTGTAGTTTTACAATTACAGACTGTAGTCCATTAGTCCCCTGTTGGTTCTCTGTTGGTCAGGATCATCACAGAACAGTAGAATTAGGGTGGTGGATTGTTTATCATCAGTTCTGCAGTGACACTGATGCAGTGAGGGGGGTTTTAGTGCAGCAGTGCTGCTGTAGTTTTATTTAAACACCTCAGTGACACTGCTGGGATAGGATACAATAACGCACCAAGCAAATAATACCTGCTCTGTGGTGGTTCTATTGGGGTTCTGAGCATTAAAACAGAGAACACAGTATGTTCTGTAGTCCACGAACAGATGGACTACAGATTGTAATTGTAGAACTACAAAGTCCATCTTTACGGCATTTATGGCCAATAAGTGGAACTATGTATACAAAATGTACAGCTGTATCTTAGATATGAATTGCAAAAGCCTCCTGTGGTATGAAATGTAAAGAATCTTGGTGATAGTGTTGCACTGACACCACCGAGGTCACTTAGCTCTATGGAGAACATGAAAAATCTCTGCAGGCCACTTAATCTTTACGTGTTCAGACTTACCATCCTCTTGGACCTGGGATAAAGTAGCCGTTCGCAGGTCCCGAGGCAGGAGCTGACTGGCCTCAGTCGTAAGGTAACCGCACACTTTGGGAGCGTCGAGGCGACTGACGTTGCGAATGTCCTCCGAACGATACACCAGCAAACGCTTGTCGTCTGGCGGGGTGTCGGTGAACCGCCACAGAGGCTACAGCAAAGACGCAACAACCATCAGCAGGTTCAGTTATTGGCTATTAAATTAAACAAGCAATAAAAACTAGAAAAGATAAACAAACAATGTGACAATTCTACCATCCATCCATCATTTTCATCTTCATCTTCTGCTAAGGTCGCGAGGGGGTGGGGGGGGGGGGGTTCCCCATGCCCATCCAGCGGAGAACGTTTCGGGCGCTGGGCAGATACACCCAGAACAGGACGCACAATCCATCGCTGGGCACAGTTCTCACACAGGCATACACAATATGGGGCAATTTGGAGAATTCAATTGACTTGAATCCATGTTTTTGGACTGTGGGAGGAATCCGGAGAATCCAGAGGGAACCCACGTGGACACGGGGAGGACATGGAAACTCCACCCAGATTGGGATTCGAACCAGGAATCCCAGGGCTGAGAGGAGAACATGCCAACCACTAAGCCACCGTGTCGCCATGACAATTCTTAAAACAGACAGATGCTATTTAAGGTTTAAAGTGCTGTGAGGGTTCATAAGGAGTTCCTCCACATTAACAAATCTGTATAACGCTCAGGTTTAACACTGTAGCATAGTACTGCTGAAACAAGCAGGACCTTCCTTACCTTGCACCATTTTGCCTTCATGGCATATTCTTTTATAAATTAGCTGATTTTAAAAATTTATTTTAACAAATAAAGCTGGTCATGAACCTCTATGTTGTACTCCGCTTCATCAGTCAGAATGCGGGCAGTGAAGTCGTAGTCATCGACATGTGCTTGAACCCGTGAGTTTTCCTCCCCTAAAGGTAAAAGCGTTAAAGTGCAGCTATTATAATTCACACAATAATACGTTTTCTCTTTGCAGCTTTTTCCTTTGACCTTACTTTCAATACATCCTTCCATTACTTCCACTTTATCCTCTATTAGGGTCGCGGTGGGGTTGCCCATGCCCATCCAGGGGAGAACGTTCCAGGTGCTGGGCAGATAGACCCAGGACAGGGCGCCAATCTATCGCTGGACACACATTCACTCACACAGACACACTCTATATGGGGCAATTTGGAGCATTCAATTAACCTTGATCCATGTTTTTGGACTGTGGGAGGAAACCGGTGAACCTGGAGGAAACCCACGCGGACACGGGAAGAACATGGAAACTCCACCCAGATTGGGATTCGAACCGGGAATCACTAGCGCTGAGAGGAGAACATGCCAACCACTAAGCCACATTTCACCTCACTTTATTTAGCAAAAATATGTCACAGTGATCCTGGGATTGCTTCGTAAAACATTAGCAGTTTGGCATGTTCTCCATCTTTCCCCAATCCAGTGCTGGTACCCTGATCAGGGGGCTCAGATCACTGTTTGCAGCATGAGTGAGAAACATTTTTCAGCTGAGGTGTCCACACACTTTTGGCTATAATTTTCAGAGCAGTGATGGCTCAGTGGTTATGATACTGGACTGACCACAGAGGGCGCTGGGCAGATACACCCAGGACAGGACACCAATCCATCACTGGACACACACTCACTCACACAGACACACTCTATATGGGGCAATTTGGAGAACTCAATTGACCTTGATCCATGTTTTTGGACTGTGGGAGGAAACCGGAGAACCCGGAGGAAACCCACGAGGACACAGGGAGAACATGGAAACTCCACCCAGATTGGGATTCGAACCTGGAATCCCTAGCGCTGAGAGGAGAACATGCCAACCACTAAAGCCCTGTGCCGCTCCAACCAACATGTTGTATATGACAAATTACCCTCAGGACATACGTACCAATGACATGGCCCGTGAAGAAGTTCTGTCTCTGGACCTCATAGTTCTTGTACGTGCCGTCTTTCTCGGGGGGGGGGGGGGGGGGGGGGGGGGGGGGGGGGGGGGGGGGGGGGGGGGGGGGGGGGGGGGGGGGGGGGGGGGGGGGGGGGGGGGGGGGGGGGGGGGGGTCGTGACTTATTCGTGACGGGGTAAATAAATATCGTGACTTATTCGTGATAGGGTAAATAAATATCGTGACTTATCGAGGACGTGCCCCCGAGTGCCGGAATTCTTTTATAAAACGGTTACAAACACATTATAATTAAATTTATTTTTATTTGGTTCACAAATGCATTTATTTAAGGCAAAATCGTTAATTGCCTGACCTTCAGTGACATTCATGGCTATTCATACACTATATGGGGCAATTTAGAGCAGTCAATTGCCCCATAATCCATGTTTTTGGACTGTGGGAGGAAAAGCTAAGAGGCGCACATGCTTATTACTAAGTCACCTTGCTGCAACTGATTAAAACTTCGTCTACTACAGGCACATGGTAGGTTATAGAATAGTTGGGGAAACGTTTGGGCAGTATTAAGAACTTCTTGATTACAACTTGTATATGAAATACAACCTTTAAAATTAGCAATTAGGGCGGCACGGTGGCTTAGTGGTTAGCATGTTCTCCTCTCAGCTCTAGGGATTCCCGGTTCGAATCCCAATCTGGGTGGAGTTTTCATGTTTTCCCTGTGTCCTCCGGGCTCTCCGGTTTCTGGATCAAGGTCAATTGAGTTCTCCAAATTGCCCCATATAGTGTGTGTATGTCTGTGTGAGTGAGTGTGTGTACAGTGATATATTGGTGTCCTGTCCTGGGTGTATCTGCCCAGCGCCCGAGACGTTCTCCCCTGGATGGACATGGGGAACCCCCCCTACAACCCTAATAGAGGATAAAACGGATGGATGGATGAATGATCCTCGGGCGGCACGGTGGCTTAGTGGTTAGCATGTTCTCCTCTCAGCGTTAGGGATTCCCAGTTCGAATCCCAATCTGGGTGGAGTTTCCATGTTTTCCCTGTGTCCATGTGGGTTTCCTCCCACAGGCCAAAAACATGGATCAAGGTCAATTGAATTCTCCAAATTGCCCCATATAGAGTGTGTCTGTGTGAGTGAGTGTGTGTCAGTGATAGATTGGTGTCCTGTCCTGGGTCTATCTGCCCAGCGCCCGAAACGTTCTCCCCTGGATGGACATGGGGAACCCCCCCGTGACCCTAATAGAGGATAAAGTCAGCTTTAAATAGAACCCTGTTTTAAGGATCATTAATCTATTACAGGGCGGCACGGTGGCTTAGTGGTTTAGCACGTTCGCCTTTCAGCACTAGGGATTCCCGGTTCGAATCCCCATCTGGGTGGAGTTTCCATGTTCTCCCCGTGTCTGCGTGGGTTTCCTCCGGGTTCTCCGGTTTCCTCCCACAGTCCAAAAACATGGATCAAGTTAATTGAGTTCTCAAAATTGCCCCGTTTAGAGTGTGTCTGTGTGAGTGAGTGTGCCCAGCGATGGATTGGCGCCCTGTCCTGGGTGTATCTGCCCAGCACCCGAGACGCTCTCCCCTGGATGGGCATGGGGAACCCCACCACCACCCTAATAGAGGATAAGCGGGAGATAATGAATGAATGAATAATCTATGACACATGCAAACGCAGGCATGCAGGGATGCAAAACACAACCATCTGCACATGCACCTGCACATGCACACACCTCTGTAAAGCCGTGAACGTGAGCAGTCGCTCTGCATGCGTGTTGCTCTGCACATCTCTCTTCCGCACCGAGTGCTGCTGCAGAGTCGAGCGGTTCAGCACATCAAACTCCAACAGCAGTGACCTCAAGTGATCTGAACCACAACCAGAGAGGAAGTCAAATTACTCAACAACCATACCAAACTTCCAGCATCCTGTTCGTATCATGTATCTGATTACGTTGCATTAAAGGACATTTTCTAGCTGAAAAAAGGGAACTCATTTTGGGGCTGATTTATGTTAGTTTTGGGGGGGGGGGGGGCATCACCATGGGTTAGTCAGGGTTGCCCCTCAGCGCTGGGGATCTGGGTTCGAATCGCAATCTGGGTGGAGTGTCCATGTCCTCCCCGTGCCCACGTGGCTTTTCTCCAATAGTCCAAAAACATGGATTCAAGGGAAATTCAATGCTCTAAATTGCCCCATATGTAGAATGTGTGTGTGAGTGAGTGGAGCCCCTGGATGGGCATGGGAACCGCCCACCCTACCCCCACAACCCTAGAAGAGTATTAAGTGGTAGATAATGAATGAATCAATAAATTTTTTGTTTTTGGGGGCGGCCTGGTGGCTCAGTGGTTCGAATCCCAATCTGGGTGGAGTTTCCATGTTCTCCCCATGTCTGCGCAGGCTTCCTTGAGGTTTTCCCTTTTTCTCCCAGTCCCATAACATGAACTCAAGGTAAATTTAATGCTCTAAATTGCCCCATATATAGAGTGTGTTTGTGTGAGTGAGTGTACCAGTGATAGATTGGCGTCCTGTCCTGGGTGTCTACCCAGCGCCTAAAACGTTTTTCCTTGTTGGGCATAGGAACCCCCCCCCCACCCCTAGTAGATTAAGAGGAAGATAATGAATGAATGAATGAATGAATGAATTAATTAATCGTTTGTTTTTGTAAGCGGCACAGTGATTCGAATCCCAATCTGGGTGGAGTTTCCATGTTCTCCCCGTGTCTGCGTAGGCTTCCTCGGGTTCTCCGGTTTTCTCCCACAGTCCCATAACATGGACTCAAGGGAAAATGAATACTCTAAATTGCCCCATAGAGAGTGTGTTTTTTTGTGAGTTTTATTCTTTTATTTTTTACTGATCGAATCTAAAATCCCCCAATAAAAGTAATTAAAATCCATAGAATCAGGGACACTGAACATTGTCCCGAAACTTCTCTGGATGGGCATGGGGAACACCCCCCACTCGCGACCCTAATAGAGGATAAAGCGGAAGATAATGGATGTAAGACTGAAGTATGGGTTTTAAGTTTAAAATATTTGTAAAATCTAAATGCACTCTGACTGTAAAGTCTGTATTTTAGTTTTGATTAAAGGTTAATTCACTATGGTAAACTTTGGTATTAATATATTTTGAATTATTTGTTCACTGATAGCGGCACGGTGGCTTAGTGGTTAGCACATTCGCCTCTCAGCGCTAGGGATTCCCGGTTCGAATCCCAATCTGGGTGGAGTTACCATGTTCTCCCCGTGTCTGCGTGGGTTTCCTCCGGGTTCTCCGGTTTCCTCCCACAGTCCAAAAACATGGATCAAGTTAATTGATTTCTCAAAATTTCTCCATTTAGAGTGTGTGTGTGTGAGTGAGTGTGTGCCCAGCGATAGATTGGTGTCCTGTCCTGGGTGTATCTGACCAGCGCCCGAAACATTCTCCCCTGGATGGGCATGGGAACACCCCCCACAACCCTAGCTAAAGATTGGGATTCAACCCTAGATAAAGCGTTGGTATGCATGGGTTTCCTCTGGGTTCTCCGATTTCCTCCCACAGTCCAAAAACATGGATCAAGTCAATTGAATTCTCCAAATTGCCCCATATAGAGAGTGTGTGTGTGTGTGTGTGTGTGAGTGAGTGTGTCCAGAGATAGATTGGCGCCCTGTCCTGGGTGTATCTGACCAGCGCCCGAAACATTCTCCCCTGGATGGGCATCGGGGAACCCCCCACCCCACCCCCGACCATAGAAGGATAAAGAGGTGGTCTGCATGGGTTTCCTCTGGGTTCTCCGGTTTCCTCCCACAGTCCAAAAACATGGATCAAGGTCAATTGAATTCTCCAAAATTGCCCCATATAGAGTGTGTCTGTGTTAGTGAATGCGTCCAGAGATAGATTGGTGTCCTGTCCTGGGTCTATCTGCCCAGCGCCCGAAACGTTCTCCCCTGGATGGGCATAAGGTGGAGGGTAATGGATCATATAGAAAATATATCAGAAGTTTTAGGATCTGTTTCTACATCATATTAGAAATAAGTTGCCCCGCTTACCATGTTCTCCTTTGCTGAAAACTTTGTCAGAGCATTCGGTCAAAAGAAAACAGGTCAGAAGCAAAGTTATTCGTTTCATGTCGAGCTGAAATGAAATGAAGTCCTCACACGAACAGCAGCATGATGGACCCGAAGACTCGAACCCTGATCAACATCTGGACATGTCCCCAGCTGCCGGGTACCGAGTCCCACAGTCAGACACACGAAGACACTAACAAACTGAACCCCGCTCGGACATTCTCACAAAGGTTCGGTTCCTAAGACATACTGAAATAAAGCACTTTAAACCACAGCTCACTGTATAAACAGACCCCCCCAAAAGTTGCCGACACGCCGCCGACACCCGGAAGCACAACGAGCTCGAGGACGCGGCCCGCCATTTGGATTTGTAGTCTCTCAGAAGCGGCGCTTCAAAAGAACGCCTCAGAGTTTCATCAAGAAATTAAACCTTCAGTAAAACCTTCAAACACTCCATTTTTCTGTTCGATATTAATATCCGTGGACCCGGACACACGTATACAAGTGCAAACAATTGAAGAAGAATCCTGTAAAGAACAAACTTTTGTTAGTTTAAATGGAAGTAGCGGCACGGTGGCTTAGTGGTTGGCATGTTCTCCTCTCAGCGCTAGGGATTCCCGGTTCGAATCCCCATCTGGGTGGAGTTTCCATGTTCTCCCCATGTCCGCGTGGGTTTCCTCCGGGTTCTCCGGTTTCCTCCCACAGAGCAAAAACATGGATCAAGTCAATTGAATTCTCAAAATTGCCCCATATAGAGTGTGTGTGTGTGAGTGAGTGTGTGCCCAGTGATAGATTGGCGTCCTGTCCTGGGTGTATCTGCCCAGCGCCCGAAACGTTCTCCCCTGGATGGGCATGGGGAACCCCCCCGCGACCCTAATAGAGGATAAAGCAGAAGATGATGAATGAATATATATATATATATATATATATATATATATATATATATATATATATATATATATATATATAGGTTTCCGCAGCACGGTGGCTTAGTGTTTAGCATGTTCTCCTCTCAGCTCTATGGATTCCTGGTTCGAATCCCCATCTGGGTGGAGTTTCCATGTTCTCCCCGTGTCAACGTGGGTTTCCTTCCACAGTCCAAAAACATGGATCAAGTCAATTGAATTCTCCAAATTGCCCCATATAGAGTGTGTCTGTGTGACTGAGTGTGTGCCCAGCGATAGATTGGCACCCTGTCCTGGGTGTATCCTCCCAGCGCCTGAAACGTTCACCTCTGGATGGGCATGGGGGACACTGCCCCCACACACCACCACACCCCCCACAACCCTAATGGAGGATAAAGTGGAAGGAGGTATATAATGGATATATATATGTATATGTATGTGTGTATATATATATATATATATATATATATATATATATATATATATATAGTTTTTTTTTTTTTTATTTAAATGAGACTAACAAGGTAATTAGGAAAAATCAACGGACTAGTCTGTAATTGTACTACTACAAGTCCATATAAATGTTTAGTAAAGCTATATATATATATATATATATATATATATATATATATATATATATATACACACACACACAAATATATATACATATATACAACCAAAAAAATATTTATTTGTTTTTATTTAATGAAGACTAGCAAAGTATTTAAAGAAACCTAAGGACTACAGTCTGTAATTTTAACCTACAAAGTCCATCTACGTATGTGTTCAGTAAAGCTGATGTAATGAACAGTAAGTATAGAAACTTGGTGGCGGACCTAATAAAGTGGCCGGTGGGAGATAAATATCAAATATAAAAAAATCACCAACAATTATCTCATTCATTCATTCATTATCTTCTGCTTTATCCTCTATTAGGGTCGCGGTGGGGTTCCCCATGCCCATCCAGGGGAGAACGTCTCAGGCGCTGGGCAGATACACTCAGGACAGGACGCCTATCCATCGCTGGGCAACAATTATCTCATAAAATTGCAATAATTTTTTGAAAAACACACCACAAACCCTAATTAATTCCTAATTATTTATACACAAAGTCCATCCTCCTTTTTTACCCAGAAAGTTTCATGATGTTGTCCTTTTCTATTAGCACAAAAGTTAAAAGTTGAGTCATAATTATGGCATAAGTTTCATTCATTGATACAGAATGTATGTGTGTGTGTGTGTGTGTGTGTGTGTACCGTATATAGACATTGTAGTTGTACATTGCAGTTCAACAATTACATTCGGTTGTCATTTTTCTTTTTCTTTTTAACATTGTTAGTACAATTACATTACATTTGGTCATTTATCAGACGCTTTTATCCAAAGCAACTTACAAGGTGAGCACAGGGTTCATCATAACATCCCTGGAGCAATGAGGGTTAAGGGTCTTGCTCATGGACCCACATTGGTAACTTCAGTGGAGCTGGGATTTGAACCCACAACCTTCAGATTGATAGCCCAACACCCCTAACCACTGAGCTACTGCGCTCTAGTACACTGTTATAGTGTTAGTGCTGGTTCAGAGACAGAGGTGAGCTTTTAAATCCTGTATCAGTCACTGTGTACTCTTATGTAGACACCTCCACATTGCTCCACCTTGTAGACGTAACATCAGACAGTAGGTCACCTATTGCTGCAGTTTGTGTTAATCATCGTCTAATCCTCTCAATCCATCACAGTGCTCGACTGGCCAGCCAACGTACCAGACGTAAACCCCACTGAGAGTCCATGAGGTATTCTCTAGAGCAGTGATTCTCAATTATTTTCTGTTAAGCCCCCCATAGGAAGAAGAAAACTTTTTGTGCCCCCACACACACACTCACCCCCCCCCCATACATGACAAAATGGGATGGAAAAAGTGTTTTTACACGCCCACTGTAGTGTCATTTGTCTATAAATTTGTTCTAAGTACACATTTTATATATAACAATGTCTCCTTATTAACAATAAAAAAAACAAAAAAGAAAGAAATATAGATCAACTGGATCAATCATTTTATTAACTTTGTTTTTTTTTGTTTGTAATGAATGAAATCCTTATTTAAACGAGAAACATTTGTGAACTGACTGGCGTTTGATACTGAAAAATGAAATGAAATAAAATCACTTAGGGGCGGCACGGTGGCTTAGTGGTTAGCATGTTCTCCTCTCAGCACTAGGGATTCCTGGTTTGAATCCCCATCTGGGTGGAGTTTCCATGTTCTCCCTGTGTCCGCGTGGGTTTCCTCCGGGTTCTCCGGTTTCCTCCCACAGTCCAAAAACATGGATCAAGTTAAATGAGTTCTCCAAATTGCCCCATATAGAGTGTGTGAGTGAGTGAGTGTGTGCCCAGCGATGGGTTGGCGCCCTGTCCTGGGTCTATCTGCCCAGCGCCCGGGACGTTCTCCCCTGGAGGGGCATGGGGAACCCCACTGCGACCCTAATAGAGGATAAGCGGGAGATAATGAATGAATAAATGAAGAAAATCACTAAAAAATAATAAATTCAAATTCATCAGCAATATTTGATTTCAGATTATTTAGATTTGATCAAAATGAAGTCAGAACTCATGTCTCCAACGCGCCCGTTTTGCAGCGCTCAGCTTTTCTGAAGTAGCTTTCATAAAGCGGGATGATTGCTGGAGATACTCATCACATTTTCGTTGCGGTTATCAGTGTGATCAGGGTGAAATGTCTTTAAGTGACGCCTCCATTTATTTGGCTTCACGCTGTCCACTGCCAACATTTAAAGACACAGAGGACACACCAGTCTTTCTTCGTCTACCACCTTTAGTTACAGTGAAGCTGGGCTCCACATACACTTCGTCATTTAGTTTTCGGTTGACTTTTGTTGGTCTCATTATCTTC
>JAFMOD010000047.1:1463319-1465822 GCA_019802435.1 Corydoras maculifer | reverse complement strand
CTCATCACATTTTCGTTGCGGTTATCAGTGTGATCAGGGTGAAATGTCTTTAAGTGACGCCTCCATTTATTTGGCTTCACGCTGTCCACTGCCAACATTTAAAGACACAGAGGACACACCAGTCTTTCTTCGTCTACCACCTTTAGTTACAGTGAAGCTGGGCTCCACATACACTTCGTCATTTAGTTTTCGGTTGACTTTTGTTGGTCTCATTATCTTCGTCTCTCTCCGCCATCTCTTAAATATTTCTCCATGTTGTCTCTCGAGGGTTTGTTCAGTTCACTTAATATCACTTGCTCTGTGATTTCTTGTTATGCGTCCCCCAATCACCACACGCCCCACTATTTGAGAAGGACTGCTTTAGAGGAACATCAGAGCCAACAACAAAGAATTCTCATTTTTTGGGAAATGAGGGGAAAAAACGTTTATTAAATAAAGGAATTTGCACACGTGTGTGTGTGGTTTATAAAATGGTCATTTTAATTCGGGTTACATAGCTGTTACATAGGGCATTTGAACATTTCCACAAGGCTCTTGAGGGACTACAGTCAACGATTAGCAAAAACACAATAGTGGTCTGAATATCTAATCGACATCACTGGACAAATCAAAGATCCTCAGTATGTGCACAAAGCTGCGACGAAAGTATCGAACCAAACCAGGCAACATTGTGTATACAATATTGGTATCCTTACTAGTAAATACTGAAAAATGGGCATGCATCATGATCCTGATCGGTTTATTCGGAGCCGTCCGTGTGACGACGTACTGAGGCGAACATGCTTCAACACAACGTGAACAATTTGGCAAGGAACGAGTGCTTCGCTTTTATTTCCTCGAGAGGAACCCTGGTTGAGACAGCCAATAAACAGCTTCATTGAGCTGAGCAGCACCCCGTTACAACGCTGCCGGGGTGAAGGAGTGAACAAACCAATAGCAACGAGGTCCAGGCGGGGCGGAATTTTTTCGCAGAACGTGCGAATGGGTGGCCGACCACAGTGCTGCGTCGTATCGTCTGAACCGAGAGCTGACATCATGTGAGGCTAATACTTTTCTACAGCGGACACGGCACATGAAGACCAAATGGACGAAACCACAAAACCAAGGAATGGAGGGGTCATTTCGACGGAACAGACCATCAGAACCTCAACCTCAAGGTTAGAAAATCTGAGAGATGATTGGATTTCCCTAAACGCACGCAGCTCATTGGTTAGGATCATGGGTTTACGGGGCTAGATTACCGGAAGTGAAACAATAAGGAATGGCGATGTGTAAAAAGTTTTTTTTTCTTTTTTTTCCTTTTCTTTTTGTTTAATAGGTGGTGACAACAAGCGGGTTGGGAGGGGGGAGTGGGTTCTTAGTTCTCGCCTCCGTCACCTCCCTCGCCCTCGTCTGCTGCATTGTCAGAAGTCCATAACTGTGAAACAAAAGAAAAAGAATATTTAAATATCAGAACTCAGTCTTTAAAACTATTCATCCATTATCTTCCGCTTTTTTTTTTTTTTTTAGAGGGGGGGGGGGGGCATCCAGGGGAGAACGGTTTGGACGCTGGGCAGATACACACCCAGGACAGGACACCAATCTATCACTGGGGACGTACTTACTCACACACACGCTCTATATAGGGCAATTTGGAGAACTCCATTGACCTTGATCCATGGTTTTGGACTGTGGGAGGAAACCGGAGAACCCGGAGGAAACCCACACGGACACGGGGAGAACATGGAAACTCCACTCAGATTGAGATTCGAATTGGGAATGCCTTGTGCCTAGGAGAACATGCTAAACACTAAACCATCGTGCCATCTATTCTTTAGAACCAAACCATCCATTATCTTCCGCTTTATCCCCTACTAGGTCCGCGGGGGGTCCCCCATGCCTATCCAGAGAAGAATGTTTCGAGCGCTGAGCAGACACACCCAGGACAGGACGCCAATCTATCACTGGACACACACTCACTCACACAGACACACTCTATATGGGGCAATTTGGAGAATTCAATTGACTTGATCAATGTTTTTAGACTGTGGGAGGAAACCGGAGAACCCGGAGGAAACCCACTTGGACACGGGGAGAACATGGAAACTCCACCCAGATTGGAATTCGAACCGAGAATTCCCAGCGCTGAGAGGAGAACATGCTAACCACTAGGCCACCGTGCTGCCCCTATGTACAGTATATAAACTAATATCCAGTAAAATGAAAGCTTTTGATCCATTCAATCTAAAGTTTATCCCGTTTGGAAGCTATAGATTTTCTAATGATTGTTCTAAAAATACAAACTGGACATCAGCTGGTGGTGGCACGGTGGCTTAGTGATTGGCATGTTCTCCTCTCAGCACTAGGGATTCCCAGTTCGAATCCCCATCTGGGTGGAGTTTCCATGTTCTCCCCGTGTCTGCGTGGGTTTCCTCCGGGTTCTCCGGTTTCCTCCCACAGTCCAAAAATATGGATCAAGTTAATTGAATTCTCAAAATTGCCCCCTATAGAGTGTGTTTGTGTG
>JAFMOD010000047.1:1413319-1455819 GCA_019802435.1 Corydoras maculifer | reverse complement strand
CCAGCCCTATATGGTTCTTATGAATATGATTATTATCAGACATGTCTTTTGGTCTTTTTATAACAGCTGATTTTCTACCACTAAAATTCATGGACAATTACAGTATACCCGACACATACGCTTACGCTTTCCACTAATTCCTCCATTGATTTATGTACAAGATCACAACCAGATCGTGTGGGTATATCACCCCATTTATGCTACAGCATTACGTTTCTCCAGAAGAGACATGGTTAATTTTAATAAGGATGAGCACTGGTTACATAACGTATCCTTATACTGCAGCCATGACATAACAAGGGAACAAGATGTGAGTTTTTAAAAACAAATAAGGCAATGTTTCACTATCCAGCCTGGCACATTTCCCAGGAACAACGCTTTCTCCTGCATTTCTGTACATTTTCCTCCAAGCAGTCGGAAGTCATGCAGCAGTTTGTAAAAACACGTAGCAGTTTTCCTTTCCTGTGTGACCATGCCCCAGTAAGGAAATCCATCCATCCATTACCTTCCACTTAATTCTCTATTAGGGTCGTGGGGGGGTTCCAAGTTTCGGGCGCTGGGCAGATACACCCAGGAAAGGGCGCCAATCCATCACTAGACACTCACTCACACAAACACACTCTATATGGGGCAATTTGGAGAATTCAATTGACCTTGATCCATGTTTTTGGACTGTGGGAGGAAATCGGAGAACCCGGAGGAAACCCACGTGGACACGGGGAGAACATGGAAACTCCACCCAGTTGGGGATTCGAACCGGGAATCCCTAGTGCTGAGAGGAGAACATGCCAACCACTAAGCCACCGTGCCACTTGACTACAATTTGGAACATAGAAACAGGCAGTCATGGGCTTGGACCTGAAGGTCCCAGTTCAAATCCCAATCCCAAGTCGAACCACTCATTTATTAGAGAAAAAAATTAATTAAAAGAAGAAAGCCCACACATGACTACATGAACACAGATTCGAGCCCAAGTGCTGAGAGGCGAACATGCCAACCACTAAGCCACTGTGCCACACTTAAACAATTTTGAAAATTTTTGTACGCATTCAACTGGCAATAACAAACACTGTGATAGTAGTGTGATAGGGGAACAGGCTTCCAGAGACCCGGGTCTTACCAGCACATGTTCTTCCCGTGTCAACGTGGGTTTCCTCCGGGTTCTCCGAGTTCCTCCCACAGTCCAAAACCATGGATCAAGGTCAATTGAGTTCTCCAAATTGCCCCATATAGAGTGTGTGTGTGAGTGAGTGTGTGCCCAGTGATAGATTGGCATCCTGTCCTGGGTGTATCTGCCCAGCGCCCGAGACGTTCTCCCCTGGATGGGCATGGGGAACCCCCCCCCACGACCCTAATAGAGGATAAAGCGGAAGATAATGGATGGATAGTTTAGTATTATAGAAGCTCTTTAGGTTCGGAGATCAGTGACACTGTGTGTAGGTGAAAAGCTGCTGTGCACGAGGCCAACAGCCAACACCAGACTTAACTACTGATCTACACAGAAAGTAATCTGAAGTATGAGGCTCTAGAAGACCTAACTGAGGTTACATCCGAACGGAAACGAATGACCCTAATATTCCAATAAGTTCAGTCTATTTACAGCAAGAATAATAATACACTTCTATATAGATTATATTCCAAATGCCAGCAAATCCAAAGCTCCCGTAAAAACTTAGAATCACTGACGCTGCATATCCGGCAAGGAACGGTACTAAACACAAGTCACTGCATGTGGGAGGAGTGGGCCGCAGCATTTCTGCCTGCAGCAGTTATTGATTGGGGTAGTTGAAAGGGTAGGTCATTTGCCTCTGCAGCACTGTTTCAGGAATCAATCGCTGCAACACTTTGGAGGAGCTGCAGCACTGCAAAAGGGTTTTTTGGAACTAGACAGAGCAGCAATCAGCTCCGTAAAAGAGACACTGCTCTGTATTTAAATTCTGAACACTATAAATAAATCACGACTCGGAGTAAAGCTGTCAAAGGGTCAGAAACCACATGACAACGTTCTGTAATGTTAGTGTTCTCATTGATAGGACACTATCAAGGGGTTGGGGTTCTCCATGCCCATCCAGGGGAGCACGTCTCAGGCGCTGGGCAGATGCATCCAGGACAGGGTGCCAATCAATCGCTGGGCACTCTCACTCACACAGACACACTCTATATGGGGCAATTTGGAGAATTGATCTATGTTTTTGGACTGTGGGAGAAAACCGGAGAACCCGGAGGAAACCCACGTGGACACGGGGAGAACATGAAAAATCCACCCAGATTGGGATTCGAACTGGGAACCCCTAGCGCTGAGAGGGGAACATGCCAACCACTAAGCCACCTTGGCGCCCTATCTTAAAATATAATAACCTTTTTTATAATAACATTTTTAACCTTCTTTGGTAACACATGCCAACAGATAATTTGGGAGGTTCATACTTAGCTGACAGAACCACTTATTTCCATCCATCCATTATCCTCCACTTTATCCTCCATTAGGGTCGCGGGGGGGGTCCCCCATGCCCATCCAGGGGAGAACGTTTCGGGCGCTGGGCAGATACACCCAGGACAGGACGCGAATCTATCGCTGGGCACACAAAACCTGGAAATTTGGAGAATTCCATTGACCTTGATCCATGTTTTTGGACTGTGGGAGGAAACCCATGTGGACACGGGGAGAACATGAAAACTCCACCCAGAGTGGGATTCGAACCCGGAATCCATGGTGCTGAGAGGAAAACGTGTTAACCACTAAGCCGAACCACTCATTTATTAGAGAAACAAAAAAAATTAAAAGAAGAAGGTGCTTCTCAAAAGATTTGTCCACAAGAGCTTTCTATAGTGTGATATTTAAACACAAAGAACTCTGGATTATCAGACAGAACATCATCTTTGGTCTTCCCCTCATCCTTAGCATCCCTTTGCCAATATCCATCCATCCATTTATCTCTTGACCTTATCAAACCACCTTAATCTCACCTTCCTAGTGTCCAAGACGTGCGTTCCAACCCTCTAATAAACTCATTCCTAATCTTTTCTGACCATCACTTCCAATAAGAATCGCAGCATCATTATCTCTGCATCATTATCTCTGCTCCATTCAGCATCCTCTCCTGGCTTTTGGTCGAGCCCACAGGAGATTCAACTTCAACTTTTCTGGGAAGGCCTTAAATAACGGTTTTTGGAGTGCATGGGTGACAACTTCTTCCACCTCTTCAGTGAAGTGTGTCAGGACAAACACTCAACTTGAATGAGGAGGTGCAAACTCCATTGTTTGCCATTGTAAACCAATCTAGTACTTCAACAAACACTCCAATGCACAGCACATCAGAGATCACAACCTCAGACCAAGTCAATAGGAAATCTCTTTAGTCTTGACGGTTCATCATATGAACACGAAACATGCAGATCATTTGGAAGAATTGCTGATGTGTGCATTCTTTTCATTATCTCAAACAGTATGAAAGCTTTAATAGCCTTTTTTTTATATAGTGGCTTCTTTGTTGAACGCCTCTCCATCCATCCATCATCTCCCACTTTATCCTCTACTAGGGTCGCGGGGGGGGGGTTCCCATGCCCATCCAGGGGAGAACGTTTCAGGCGCTGGGCAGATACACCCAGGACAGGACACCAATCTATCGCTGGGCACACTCACTCACACAAACACACTCTATATGGGGCAATTTGGAGAATTCAAATTGACCTTGAGCCATGTTCTTGGACTGTGAGAGGAAACCGGAGAACCCGGAGGAAACCCACGTGGACACGGGGAGAACATGAAAACTCCACCCAGATTGAGATTCGAACCAGGAATCCCTAGCACTGAGAGGAGAACATGCTAAACCATTAAGCCACCATGCCGTCCTGTGAAGTTCTAGCATTCTGAAAATCGCACAATGCAGACACTTGACAGCAATTTCCATCCATTATCTTCCGCTTTATCCTCTATTAGGGTCGTGGGGGGGCTTCCCATGCCCATCCAGGGCGCCAATCTATCCCTGGGCACACACTCACTCACAGACACACACTCTATGGGGCAATTTGGAGAATTCAATTGACTTGATGCATGTTTTTGGACTGTGGGAGGAAACCGGAGAACCCGGAGGAAACCCACGTGGACACGGGGAGAACATGGAAACTCCACCCAGATGGGGATTCGAACCGGGAATCCCTAACGCTGAGAGGAGAACATGCTAACCACTAAGCCACCGTGCCGCTCCAACATTTTATTAGTAAACCCGGGTCTTACCAGCACATCGAAGCAGATCTCACGCAGCTCCCCCTCCACCTTCTCCCGGTACTCCTTCACCATCTGAAGCTTTTTGTCACCGCTGTCCGTCTTCTGCTCGATGCTCGAGATGACCCTCCATGCCGATCTCCTCGCCCCAACGACATTTTTGTAGGCGACCGAGAGGAGGTTCCTCTCCTCGTTGGTGAGTTCGGCCCCCTGCTCGGTCACTGCTTTCATGGATGCCGCCATGTCGTCGTAGCGCTCGGCCTGCTCCGCTAGCTTGGCCTTCTGGATCAGCTCTGTCTTATCCATGCTTCAAGACGTGGCAATAGAACTACAGATCTTAATGAAGTCCGGAAAACGGGGGGAAGAGTGCAGAGGATGGAGAGGAGAATGCACTTCTAAAGCAAGCTGGGCGAGTATCTAAGAAGCACCTGCAAGATAAGAGGTTCTAGACTTTAATGTTGTGGAACACAGCACCTTCTCATACATGTGTTTATACGATACAACTAGGGCTGCAACTAACGATTATTTTGATAATCGATTAATCGGTCGATTATTTTTGCCGATGAATCGGATAAATAAATAAAAAAATTTCCCATGTCTTTACATTTACATTTAATTATTTTGCAGATGCTTTTAGCCAAAGCGACTTACAAATGAGAACATCACAGAACATCTCTATCTTTTCAAAATACACTCCGGCTCGTTCACTTCGCTCCAGTGACGATCGCCGCCTGGTGGTTCCACTTCAACAAAGCTCATTCTCAACCCGTGGCATTCACTCCTGCAAAATGGTGGAACCATCTTCCCAACTCTGTCCGTAGGGCAGTCTAGAGTCACTAAGCAGTTTTAAGAAATTACTGAAGATGCAGCATCATATAACGATCAGGTATAATTAATAATTCTACGGTGTAGTTGGTTTTCTTCATAACTTCTGACTTGTGATGTTCTCATTTGTAAGTTGCTTTGGATAAAAGCATCTGCTAAACGACTAAATGTAAATGTATCTGTATTGTATATATGTATAATGCATTTTTTAATAAACTGGCAAAAAAAATTGTCAAGATGGGGTGCTGAGTGAACATCAATGAAAAAAATTAACATTTTGGAAAATGGCTGCAATGCAACAAAGAGGGAGGTATTTAAAGGGGTCTGAATACTTTCCGTATCCACTGTCAACAAATACCATATATAGACAAAAGTGATGGGACATCAAAAGGAACTTTAATGACTCCCCATTCTAAGACTGCTCCAATCTTACAGATGGTTCTACACATTCCCTTTAATGAAGGCGGCATTCGACATGGTTTCAAACTTTGTGAGATTTATTTATTTGGATCATCTGTGGGGGTCAGATACTGATGTTGGACAGAAGGAACTATCCATCCATTATCTTCCGCTTTATCCTATATTAGAGTTGTGGTGGGGGGGTTCCCCATGCCCATCCAGGGGAGAACGTTTCGGGCGCTGGGTAGATACACCCAGGACAGGGCGCCAATCTATTGCTGGGCACACACTCACACACACTCTATATGGGGCAATTTGGAGAAGTCAATTGACATGATACATGTTTTTGGACAGTGGGAAGAACCCGGAGAACCCGGAGGGAAACCCACGGGGACAACATGGAAACTCCACCCAGATTGGGATTCGAACCGGGAATCCCTAGTGCTGAGAGGAGAACATACTAATCACTAAGCCACCGTGTCGCACCATGTGCAATACATGTTTGCTATATATACAGTTGCTGTGCAATCTGGGTCTATATATATATATATATATTTTTTTTTTTTTTCTTACACTTATTTTCTGTATATAAATATATATTTATAAATATATAAATATATTTATAGTTAAAATATTCTATATAATATTTATATCAGTAGTTGTGTGTGTGTGTGTGTATATATATATATATATATTCATAGTTGTATATTATATTTCACATATCTTTCTCTTACATATCTTTTGTAAAAAAAAATTTTTTATTAATTTAAAATTTAATTATAACTTTAAAATAACAGGGTAATCGGGGTCTGTGACCCATAATCTCATGTACCACATGATATTAATAATGATAAAATTTTCTTGAATCTATTGTCTTCCCTCTTTTTTGTTTTATTTCAAATATACTAATTACTATTTCTATTATATTTTTCTTTTTTAAGCACATCCCTTAACAGATTTATTACATGTTTTTTACAATCCTTATTACAGTCACTTTTGCTGCTGAGACTGTGAATTTCCTCATTGTGGAAGCAATAAAGGATTATCTTAATCACAAAGGTGTTTATGAGGCTAAGGCTCTGTGTGAGCCAGCCGAGCTCAGCCACATCAAACCCATCCAATTATTGCCCCGTGCCCCGGGTGATGCTGGAAGAGGGAAAAGGTCTTAACTAAACCGTTCTCAAAGAACTTAAAAAAGTAGACAATATTCCTAAACCAATACAGGAATTATGCATTTTTAAAAAACTAAAATTAAAAGAGAGGCGGCACCGTGGCTTAGTGGTTGGCATGTTCTCCTCTCAGCTCTAGGGATTCCCGGTTCCAATCCCAATCTGGGTGGAGTTTCCATGTTCCCCCCGTGTCCGCGTGGGTTTCCTCAGGGTTCTCCGGTTTCCTCTCACAGTCCTAAAACATGGTCAAGTCAATGTGGGAGGAAAGCGGAGAACCCGGAGGAAACCCATGCGGACACGGGGAGAACATGGAAACTCCACCCAGATTGGGATTCGAACCGGGAATCCTTAGCGCTGAGAGGAGAACATGCCAACCACTAAGCCACCGTGCCACCACCCGTTATATAAATAACAGGATTCCCGGTTCGAATCCCCATCTGGGTGGAGTTTCCATGTTCTCACCATGTCCACGTGGGTTTCCTCCCACAGTCCTAAAACATGGTCAAGTCAATCGAATTCTCCAAATTGCCCCATATAGAGTGTGTCTGTGTGAGTGAGTGTGTGCCCAGTAATAGATTGGCGTCCTGTCCTTGGTGTATCTGCCCAGCGCCCGAAACTCCCCTGGATGGGCATGGGGAACCCCCCGGCGACCCTAATAGAGGATAAAGCGGAAGATAATGGATGGATGGATGTTTTACACACAGAGGAATTTGTCCTTCACGTTTAACCCACCCGTGCAGCGAAACACACACTGTAAATACACACACTGTAATGAGTGATGGGCAGCCCCGTACACAGTGCTCAGGGGGCAACTGGGGTTAGGTGTACTTCAGTCATACTGAATGCCAAAATGTGGGACCGGGAATCGACCCCGGGACCTTCAGGTCGCAAAGGTCGGTTTCTTAACCACAAGCCTAATCTACCCGGGTCCACATGGGTTTCCTCCCATAGTATTAAAACATGGGTTTAAGGTCAATTCCTGCTCTAAATTGCCAGTGATAGATTGGCACCCTGTCCTGGGTGTACCTGCCGTGACCCTAGTAGAGGATTAAGAGGAAGATGATGGATGAAAAAAGGCTGGATTTTGATAGTTTGGGTCATAAACTCAGCTCAGCTGGGGGTTCTGTCTGTTGGTGAGATTTTATCCACGATCAGCAATTCATTCATTCATTCATTATCTCCCGCTTTATCCTCTATTAGGGTCGCGGTGGGGTTCCCCATGCCCATCCAGGGGAGAACGTCTCGGGCGCTGGGCAGACAGACCCAGGACAGGGCGGCAATCTATCACTGGGCACACACTCACTCACACAGACACACTCTATAGGGGCAATTTTTTGAGAATTCAACTAACTTGTTCCATGTTTTTGGACTGTGGGAGGAAACCGGAGAACCCGGAGGAAACCCACGCAGACACGGGGAGAACATGGAAACTCCACCCAGATGGGGATTCGAACCGGGAATCCCTAGCGCTGAGAGGCGAACGTGCTAAACCACTAAGCCACCGTGCCGCCCGATCAGCAATTAATACAGCAATTAATACTGGCAGCCTCACACACCAAGAGATTCTCTCACCCTTTCCCCAACACACACACACACACACACACACACACACACACACTCTCTCTCTCTCTCTCTCAATTTTCAATTTAAAAGCTTTATTTGCATGACAAACTATACATTCGTATTGCACAAAGCTGGTTTACAAAATAATTTAAAAAAAACAATTACAAATTTACAAAAATGTACATAGTACATACTCTCTTACACACTCACTACCTTACACACACTCTCTCCCTCTCTCTCTCACCCCCTTACACACACTCTCTCTCTCTCTTACACACTCACTACCTTACACACACTCTCTCCCTCTCCCCCGGGGGGGGGGGGGGGGGGGGGGGGGGGGGGGGGGGGGGGGGGGGGGGGGGGGGGGGGGGGGGGGGGGGGGGGGGGGGGGGGGGGGGGGGGGGGGGGGGGGTCTTACACACACACACTCTCTCACCCGAACTCTCTCTCTTACCCGAACTCTCTCTCTCTCTCTTACACACACACACTCTCTATCTCTCTCTCTTACCCGAACTCTCTCTCTCTCACACACACACACTTTCTCTCTCCCTTACACACTATCTCTCTACTTACACACACTCTCTCTCTCTCTTTCTTACACACACACTCTCTCTCTCTCTTACACACACACACACACACACACACTCCCTCTCTCTCTCTCTTACACACACACACACACACACTCTCTCTCTCTTACACACACACACGTCCTCTCAGCTAACGTCAGTCATTCGCAACCTCGCTACCCACTACCACCGCCGCCGCCGAGTCAAAAACGCATACCACCACTACTACATAATACGTCACATCAAACAAACACCGCCGTGTGGCTACATTTTTTTTAAGTTTGCTAGTATGCAACACAGGACGAAGCCAACGGACCACTACAAGCCCCATCTCCAGCTTCGTTACACCTCACACAATATCGATTCCTACACAAATTCATCTCTACGTCATTCCAAAATGAAACCACTTGCCATATTTCGTCCTTTGCAACCCTTTTAAGGACAGCATTACAGCAGAAACACAAAACACGCGCGACGTGACAATTAAAAAAAAAAGAATAAAACACGCGTTACCGCCGCTAACTCTGTTAGCCCGTGAGGCTAACGCAGCTAACTGCTGACTAATGCACAGGCGACAGCGCGTTCTCCCGACTGTTTGGTAAAACACGCCGCTTCTAAATGTTTACTAAAAAGCTGGCGCGGGGAGAAAGGGAAAAGGGCCGACCTGGCAGACGGTGGAGGCTCCGCAGCACCAGCAGCGACCCGCTCCGGTCAGTCTGGAAGGAGAGAAGAGGCTAAAGAACGCCAACCGAACCTGAGCTTGATGGGCGTGTGGGCTGCCGGACACGATCCAATCAGATTGCGGCTGAATAACAAAATCTCAACGCGGCGGCCAATGCACGCCGGGGGCGGAGAATGAAGGCGGGTTTTAATGCGAGTCGGGCGCTATAGACCCAATGACATCAAAGGAAAATGACGTCTCCGTCGCTATGGAGACTGGCCACGCCCCCGTGTTGTACACTCAGCGGGCGTGGCCGCCCTCCAGAGATGGTGGACTAGCCCTGAAAATGACTAATCTGCTGTTTTTTATGCTCTGGATGCATCCAGCGCCGAATTTCTCCTTAAATCGGGTAGTGATGTTGCTATGGCTTTGAAGAGGGGCACGATAAATCGACTAATGAGTGTTCTTTTAATTTATCCCTTAAAATCCTGACATCCATCCATTAATCCTTCCATTATCTTCTGCTTTATCCTCTATTAGGGTCGGGGGGGGGTTCCCCATGCCCATCCAGGGTAGAACGTTACGGGCACTGGGTAGATACACCCAGGACAGGGCGCCAATCTATCACTGGGTGCATAGACACACTCTATATGGGGCAATTTCCATCCATTATCTTCTGCTTTATCCTCTATTAGGGTCGCAGAGGGTTCCCCATGCCCATCCAGGGGAGAACGTTTCGGGCGCTGGGTAGATACACCCAGGACAGGGTGCCAATCTATCACTGGGTGCACAGACACACTCTATATGGGGCAATTTCTATCCATCCATTATGATCTGCTTTATCCTCTATTAGGGTCGCAGGGGGTTCCCCATGCCCATCCAGGGGAGAACGTTACGGGCACTGGGTAGATACACCCAGGACAGGGCGCCAATCTATCACTGGGTGCACAGACACACTCTATATGGGGCAATTTCTATCCATCCATTATCTTCTGCTTTATCCTCTATTAGGGTCGGAGAGGGTTCCCCATGCCCATCCAGGGGAGAACGTTTCGGGCGCTGGGTAGATACACCCAGGACAGGGCGCCAATCTATCACTGGGTGCACAGACACACTCTATATGGGGCAATTTCCATCCATCCATTATCTTCCGCTTTATCCTATATTAGGGTGGGGGGTGGGGTTCAATCAATCCCCCATTAAGAGTAATTAAAATCTAATTCAGGGACACTGAACATTGCTCGAATTATTTATTTTAATAACTTCCAAGCTGGCGGCACGGTGGCTTAGTGGTTAGCACGTTCGCCTCTCAGCACTAGGGATTCCCGGTTCGAATTCCCATCTGGGTGGAGTTTCCATGTTGTCCCCGTGTCTGCGTGGGTTTCCTCCGGGTTCTCCGGTTTCCTCCCACAGTCCAAAAACATGGATCAAGTTAATTGAATTCTCCAAAATTGCCCCGTTTAGAGTGTGTCTGTGTGAGTGAGTGAGTGAGTGAGTGTGTGCCCAGCGATGGATTGGCGCCCTGTCCTGGGTCTATCTGCCCAGCGCCCGAGACGTTCTCCCCCGGATGGGCATGGGGAACCCCACCGCGACCCTAATAGAGGATAAGTGGAAGATAATGAATGAATGAATGAATGTATCAGGAACAGTTTAATATTACATAGTAAAGCTTTTTTACTTTACTATGTAATATTAAACTGTTCCTGATACATTCATTCATTCATTCATTCATTATCTTCTGCTTTATCCTCTATTAGGGTCATGGGGAGGGGGTTCCCCATGCCCATCCAGGGGAGAACGTTTCGGGCGCTGGGTAGATACACCCAGGACAGGACACCAATCTATCACTGGACACACACTCACTCACTCACTCACACAGACACACTCTATATGGGGCAACTTGGAGAACTCAATTGACCTTGATCCATGTTTTTGGACTGTGGGAGGAAACCGGAGAACCCGGAGGAAATCCACGCAGACACGGGGAGAACATGGAAATTCCACCCAGATTGGGATTCGAACCAGGAATCCGTAGCGCTGAGAGGAGAACATGCTAAACACTAAGCCACCGTGCCGCCGGATCAAGTCAATTGAGTTCTCCGAATTGCCCCATAGAGTGTCTTCGTGAGTCTGTGTGAGTGAGTGTGTGCCCAGCGATAGATCGGCGTCCTGTCCTGGGTCTATCTGCCCAGCGCCCGAAACGTTCTCCCCTGGATGGGCATGGGGAACCCCCCCACCCCCACCCGCGATCCTAAGAGAGGATAAAGCAGAAGATAATAGATGGATAGTACAGAATTAGAATTAGAACCATGGACAATAGTGGAAAATTGGCTATTTATGTGCAAGGCTGCCTCGGAAAACAGAAAATAAAAAACATTAAAGAAGCCGTGAGTTGAAATGGTAGCTTTTCACTGCTACTTTGTATAGGAACAAAGGGACATCTGATCCGCTCTGTATCCGGTAAACCGCGGATCACTTACAGGTTTGGAATGTTCCCTTGTGCCATGAAGGACAGTAGATCTGAAAGAGGCAATAGTATAAGCTATCCCGTCACCACACTTAAAAAATGAATTTGTCATGCTTTCTTCTATCCACCGTCATCTTTTTAATGTTACGAGCCGATAGCTTGCAGTATAAGTTGTTTCAAAGCCTCGGTTATTTGCTAGTTTGGTTATAAAATGTTTTAGGCACAAAGCTCTCAGTCTGACAGGATGGAGGAACATGGGAAGCTGACCAGCATGTCTTCTTTTAAGGAAAGAGCTGACATTCTGAGCTTTTCTGAAAGCTACTCGACAGTTAAAACCAGAAGATGTTCCTCAATTAGTGGAGACTGTTGTTATGTAAAGGGCTGACTACATCCATCCATTATCTTCTGCTTTATCCTCTACTAGAGTCGAGGAGGGTTCCCATGCTCATCCAGGGGAGAAAGCCAATCTATCACTGGGAACACACTCACTCACACAGACACATTCTATATGGGGCAATTTAAAGCATTTCATTTACCTTGAGCGCGGTATCAGGAATTGGATACAAATCCTGATCTGGGTGGAGGTTCCATGTTCTGCTTGTGTTTTCCTCCGAGTTCTCCAGTTTCCTCCCACAGTCCAAAAACATGGATTCGAGGTAAATGGAATGCTCTAAATTGCCCCATATAGTGTGTGTTTGTGTGAGAAAGTGTGTGTCCAGTGATAGATTGGCGTCCTGTGCTGGGTGTATCTGCCCAGCACCCCTGTGACCCTAGTAGAGAATTAGGCGGAAGATAATGTATGAAACCGGAGAACCCGGAGGAAACCCACGCGGACACGGGGAGAACATGGAAACTTCACCCAGATGGGGATTCGAACCAGGAATCCCTAGTGCTAAAAGGAGAACATGCCAAACACTAAGCCACCATGCCGCTTGACTACAATGTGGAACATAGAAACAGGCAGTCATGGGTTTTTGGTTAAGGAACCAGCCTTGCGACCTGAAGGTCCCAGTTCGAATCCCAATCTTGGTGGAGTTTTCATGTTCTTCCCGTGTCCGCGTGGGTTTCCTCCGGGTTCTCAGGTTTTCTTCCACAGTCCAAAAACATGGATCCATGAGCACCCCTGCCTTAGAGTATACAACACTGTGTTGTAAAGTTGGAGCACAATCCTGCTTAAGAACCTTTAACTTGAGTGTAAGTGTGGCGTAAGGAACGAGCCCCTACGTCATTAACATATCTGGAAGTCGTCAGTCTTTTAAGGCTGACAGCTCGAATGCACCCTCGATGCCGAGGCTTTAACTGTCATGATGCATTAAGAAGTTGGAAAGACTTCTGTTTTTTGTCAGGCAGCTTTGTAAACCTAAGCAGCTTTTTACTTTAATGGCCTCGTCATTGATGATTTAGGATTAATCATTCATTCATTATCTCCCGCTTATCCTCTATTAGGGTCGTGGTGGGGTTCCCCATTCCCATCCAGGGGAGAACGTCTCGGGCGCTGGGCAGATAGACCCAGGACAGGGCGCCAATCCATCGCTGGACACACTCACTCACACAGACACACTCTAAACGGGGCAATTTGGAGAACTCAATTAACTTGATCCATGTTTTTGGACTGTGGGAGGAAACCCACGCAGACACGGGGATAACGTGAAAACTCCACCCAGATGGGGATTCGAACCAGGAATCCGTAGTGCTGAGAGGCGAACGTGCCAACCACTAAGCCACCGTGCCGCCATTTAGGATTAATTGTGTTTGTTTAATGAGCGGTGGCTTAGTGGTTGGCATGTTCTCCTCTCAGCACTAGGGATTTCCGGTTCAAATCCCCATCTGGGTGGAGTTTCCATGTTCTCCCCGTGTCTCTGTGGGTTTTCTCCAGGTTCTCCGGTTTCCTCCCACAGTCCAAAAACATGGATCAAGTCAATTGAATTCTCCAAATTGCCCCATATAGAGTGTGTTTGTGTGAGTGAGTGTGTGCCCAGCGATGGATTGGTGTCCTGTCCTGGGTCTATCTGCCCAGCACCCGAAACGTTCTCCCCTGGATGGACATGGGGAACCCCCTGCAACCCTAGTCCCTAGTGTAGGACTAAGCAGAAAATAATGAGATAAGATGAGATACCACGATCATAATCCTATTTGGTTAAAATGTCTAATCTTTTTATACACTACACTCTAACATGCTTCTAACAATGCTTGGGCACATTTTGGAGTTATTAAACCACACTCGCCTCTTCCTCAGGAACGATTGGATTGTCCCACTGACCTTTAGACATCTCAAAGAGACAGATCCATTATTTCTAAAGCAGGGACATAAAACCCTCACAATTCCCCCTTTTATTATTTCGTCTTTATTTTCTTTCCCGTTCCTAGTTCGCTCTTGTTCCTGCTTGTCAACAGGACCAGTCGGGCTGACAGCTGACACGGTTGAGGGCAATTACGTAACGTGTGTTTATTCAGGAGAAAGGAGGGGTTTCCAAAAAATAAGGTTAAGGGCGTTGTCCGGCTTCCTCGCAACCTGCCTTGTAATAGAGGGTGTCTAAGTAAGAGGCTATTTAGACGTTTATACTGAATTACACTCTGGACGGGATTTGGTTTAAAAAATGAAGTGTGAATTTGATTTATGTGAGGTAATATAGGCTTAGTGATTGGCATGTTCTCTTCCCAGCACTAGGGATTCCCGGTTCGAATCCCCATCTGGGTGGAGTTTCCATGTTCTCCCCGTGTCTGCGTGGGTTTCCTCCGGGTTCTCCGGTTTCCTCCCACAGTCCAAAGACATGGATCAAGTTAATTGAATTCTCAAAAAAATTGCCCCCTATAGAGTGTGTCTGTGTGAGTGAGTGTGTGCCCAGCGATGGATTGGCGCCCTGTCCTGGGTCTATCTGCCCAGCGCCCGAGACGTTCTCCCCTGGATGGGCATGGGGAACCCCACCGCAACCCTAATAGAGGATAAGCGGGAGATAATGAATGAATGAATATAGGCTTAGTGATTGGCATGTTCTCTTCCCAGCACTAGGGATTCCCAGTTCGAATCCCAATCTGGGTGGAGTTTCCATGTTCTCCCCGTGTCCGCGTGGGTTTCCTCCGGGTTTTCCGGTTTCCTCCCACAGTCCAACAACATGGATCAAGGTCAATAGAGTTCTCCAAATTGCCCCATATATAGTGTGTGTGTCTGTGTGAGTGAGTGTGTGCCCAGTGATAGATTGGCGCCCTGTCCTGGGTGTATCTGCCCAGCGCCCGAAACGTTCTCCCCTAAATGGGCATGGGGAACCCCCCCGCGACCCTAATATAGGACAAAGCGGAAGATAATGGATGGATGGACAACTGAACATTATAACATTATAACATTATTATATCGTGGTTTGCTCTGCAGAACCCGGAGGAAACCCATGCGAACAAGGAAAGTCCACCCAGGTGGGGATTCGAACCGGGAATCCCTAGTGCTGAGAGACGAACGTGCTAACCACTAAACCACCGTGTTGCCTGGATGTGGAAATATGATTCTGAAATATATAGTCTGGTTAGACATTATGTCTGCGTTAACAGGGGTTTTGCTGAGTCATGCCGCCGTCAGCTGGCAGTACAGGCAGCATCCTGCTTGGCACACATCACTCATTCAAAGTGCTGGTTTGCTGATGCCTCCCGCATTACCTGAGAGCCTTCGGACCACTCTCACAAATGGAATCTCCGCCTGCCGTTAATTTGAATGACAGAAATATATTTTTTTTAAAATGGGTATGATCTTTATTATAGATCCATTTAAAACAATGTTACTCTTATTAAATCAGTTTTTCCGAATGTAAATACTATGTTTTCTGCGTTTATCCATCCATCTAGTATCTCCTGCTTTATCCTCTATTAGTGTCGCGAGGTTGCCCTGGCGCCCTGTCCTGGGTGTATCTGCCCAGCGCCCGAGACGTTCTCCCCTGGATGGGCATGGGGAACCCCCCCGCGACCCTAATAGAGGATAAAGTGGAAGATAATGGATGGATGGATAATATAAATATAAAGCCAGGCCTGTTGAGGAACCCAAACATGAACCTAGGATCTTTTTGCTGTGAGCCAACCATCCATCCATTATCTTCCTATTTATCCTCTACTAAGGTCGCGGGGGGGAGGGGGGGTTCCCCATGCCCATCCAGGGGAGAACGTTTCGGGCGCTGGGTAGATACACCCAGGACAGGACACCAATCTATCACTGGGCACACACTCACTCACACAGACACACTCTATATGGGGCAATTTGGAGAATTCAATTGACTTGATCCATGGTTTTGGACAGTGTGAGGAAACCGGAGAACCCGGAGGAAACCCACACGGACACGGGGAGAACTTGGAAACTCCACCCAGACCGGGAATCCCTAGTGCTGAGAGGAGAACATGCCAACCACTAAACCACCGTGCAGCCCTATATATATATATGTCCACGTGGGTTTCCTCCGGGTTCTCCGGTTTCCTCCCACAGTCCAAAAACATGGATCAAGTCAGTTGAGTTCTCAGAATTGCCCCATATAGAGTGTGTCTGTGTGAGAGAGTGTGTGTCCAGTGATGGATGGGCACCCCGTCCTGGGTGTATCTGCCCAGCGCCCGAGACGTTCTCCCCTGGATGGACATGGGGAACCCCCCCGCGACCCTAATAGAGGATAAAGCAGAAGATAATGGATGGATGGACAACTGAACATTATAACATTATTATATCGTGGTTTGCGCTGCATAGCTCGCCTTCGGTATTAACTGGCGTAGGAGTAGGCTCCCTTTAGTCGATCTCCCTGTCCCGGTGTTTTGATTTTATTTCTTTTTTTGCCATTTGCATCCCGAACAACGAATTCGCTGAAGGCTGCTGTCTTCCATTACAAAAGCAGTTTCACTGCACTTACTCGTCTTTTGTTCTCTAATTTGTCCGAGAGCCAAAAGGCGTGACTGCTATCACAGTGTCTTTTCACTCTTATTATCTGTCTCACTTGTGTGTGACTAAGAGCTTTCAGTTCCACACCCAGCTGATTGTCGTAGGGCTCAAACATAAGCATTAATATTAGATGAAGCACTTGATCTATGATGCCTAAGGACTCAACGTAAGCCATTTAGACCTCCTGTGTGAGGGAGAGCCTGGAAATGAAGCTGGGAGTTGACACAGCGTTATTAAATGTAATACTACTCCAACAATTAGCTGATTTCCATCTGTGCGGATAACATCGCTGTACATAACTATGATGTTATGTACTACGGGTTGTGGTTGCTCAGTGGCTACAGTGGTGGGCTTCCTACCTGAAGGTTGTGGGTTCAAATGCCCATCCAGAGGAGAACGTTTCGGGTGCTGGGGAGATACACCCAGGACAGGGCGCCAATCTTTCACTGGGCACTCACTCACTTACACAGACACACTCTATATGGGGCAATTTAGAGCCTTCAATTTACGTTAAACACATGTTTTTGGACTGTGGGAGGAAACCGGAGAACCCGGAGGAAACCCTCATGGACACGGGGAGAACATGGAAACTCCACCCAGATCGGGATTCAAACAAGGAATCCCTAACGCTGAGAGGAGAACATGCTAATCACTAAACCCCATATAAATATAATTAAGTATAATTATGTCTATAGTTTGGGCAGCACGGCGGTTTAGTGGTTGGCATGTTCTTCTCTCGGCACTAGGAATTCCCGATTGGAATCCCCATCTGGGTGGAGTTTCCATGTTCTCCCCGTGTCCACGTGGGTTTCCTTCGGGTTCTCTGCTTTACTCCTACAGGCCAAAAACATGGTTCAAGTCAATTGAGTTCTCCAAATTGCCCCATATAGAGTGTGTATGTGTGAGTGAGAGTGTGCCCAGCGATAGATTGGCGTCCTGTCCTGGGTCTATCTGCCCAGCGCCCGAAACGTTCTCCCCTGGATGGACATGGGGAACCCCACCGCGACCCTAATAGAGGATAAAGAGGATGATAATGAATGAATGAATATATATATGTATATATATATATATATATAGATAGATGGCACGGTGGCTTAGTGGTTAGCACATTCGCCTCTCAGCACTAGGGATTCCCGGTTCGAATCCCCATCTGGGTGGAGTTTCCATGTTCTCCCCGTGTCTGCGTGGGTTTTCTCCCGGTTCTCCGGTTTCCTCCCACAGTCCAAAAACATGGATCAAGTTAATTGAATTCTCAAAATTGCCCAATTTAGAGTGTGTATGTGTGAGTGAGTGTGTGCCCAGCGATGGATTGGCGCCCTGTCCTGGGTCTATCTGCCCAGCGCCCGAGACGTTCTCCCCTGGATGGGCATGGGGAACCCCACCACGACCCTAATAGAGGTTAAGCGGAAGATAATGAATGAATGAATTAATGAATATATAGATAGATAGATAGATAGATAGATAGATTCGTGGTTCATACCAGAGAAGCCTGATGATTTAATGTAACAAAAGCTGTTAGTAAAGTGTTTCCCTGGTCAGTTAGAAGAAGGGGTTGGTAGCTTTCCATTTACCCGAGGATCCGTCGCAGCAGCACGTATGCGCAGCAGCATTGAGGATGACGTTGTGGCTTTAGCTTAATAGATTTTTTTAGAGGTTAAGATGCTGTTTTAGCATGCCTGCAGACTGTAGTCCATACGGGGCACGTGCAGAGGAATCTAAAACTGATGCAGACAATAAAGGAACGTATATGTGTAACGCATAACGCTGCAGTCTGGGTGTGCAGTCTGAGGGTGTGTTGTAAATAATGCAGCTTTCCAGCTGGCTACACTGTGAGGAGGCTTTGGGATTCTCCTCAGAACAGCATACAGCGTCTGCTGCGTCACTCCGGACAGCCTCGCCTGCCTGAAAGTGCCCGCGGCTCCCGTTGCGCCCCCCATTCCCTTCCTTCCCGTCTCCATCTCTGCCCTCCATTAAACCAGAACACTAGGTCTGCGACGCTGTTTTTAGCTCCGTCTTATGTCTTAATTAATCCTTAGTGCCTAATTAGTAGAGATAGATGTCTCGTTGGCTCGATCTCTGGTTATTTCACTGCAACAGGAAAGCACACGGGCATCCCGACCGAACCCAGTATCTCTGCACTGTTATAAAATAAATCCCAAAGGATAGACAATCCATCGATTATCTTCCGCTTTATCCTCTATTAGGGTCGTGGGGGGGTTCCCCATGCCCATCCAGGGGAGAACGTCTCGGGCGCTGGGCAGATAGACCCAGGACAGGACACCAGTCCAGCAATTTGGGAAACTCAATTGGCCTTGCTCCGTGTATTTGGACTGTGGGAGGAAACTGGAGAACCCAGAGGAAACCCACGTGGACACGGGGAGAACATGGAAACTCCACCCAGATTGGGATCCGAACCGGGAACCCCTAGCACCGTGCCGCCTCCAAACGATAGTCCATCCAATATCTTCCGCTTCATCCTCTACTAGGGTCGCAGGTGGGGGGAGGGGTTTTCCATGCCCATCCAGGGGAGAACAATTCGGACACCAATCTATCACTGGGCACACACTCACTCACACAGACACACTATATATGGGGCAATTTGGAAAATCCAGTTGACTTGATCCATGTTTTTGGACTGTGGGAGGAAACCGGAGAACCCGGAGGAAACCCACGCAGACACAGGGAGAACATGGAAACTCCACCCAGATTGGGATTCGAACCGGGAATCCCTTGTGCTGAGAGGAGAACATGCCAACCACAAAGCCATCGTGCCGCCCCAAACGATAGTCATAAGTAATAAAACACCACCGCTGTCTTAGTGACAGTGCAGTGCTGAGCTCATCCACCCCTCCATTATGCGGATTTTTTGGTGATCATGGGGATTCTGATCATTAAAGTGCAAATTGTATGTGTAATGCCCACACAATGCATGTGTGTGTGTGTGTGTGTGTGTGTGTGTGTGTGTGTGTGTGTGTGTGTGCAGCTCATACAAGACTATTCATGACCACTTATGATGAACCCAGGAGGAATTCTGACACAGATGTTCATTCAAACAGTGTCCATGGCAATGAGACAAAACGATGGCTCACAGCTTCCTCTGATGCACATTGACCCAGCTCTGTGTTGCTATGGAGATAATAAACAGCTAATTATGTAGATCAGCACAATAATCTATGTGTCAGAAACTTCAAAACGGGAATTGCACATTAAAGAATCGTGATACATAATGGATCAGCTTGATATCATTCTTTCATTATCTTCTGCTTAATCCTTGTGGGGGGGGGGGTTCCCATTCCCATCCAGGGGAGAAAATTTCGGGCGCTGGGCAGATACACCCAGGACAGGGCGCCAATCTATCACTGGACATTCTCACTGATATTGACACACACACTACAGTATATGGGGCAATTTGATCATGGATCAGCTTGATGTCAGTCCTTCATTATCTTCTGCTTTATCCGCTACTAGGTTCGTGGGGGGGGGGGTTCCCATGTCCATCTAGGGGGGAACGTTATGGGCGCTGGGCAGATACACCCAGGAAAGGGCGCCATTCTATCACTGGGCACACACTCACTCACACACACACACACACACACACACACACACACACACACTCTATATGGGGAGAACATGGAAACTCTACCTAGATTGGGATTCGAACCCCAGTCATTCATTATCTTCCGCTTAATCATCTACTAGGGTGCAGGGGTGGGGGGGCTCCCCATGCCCATCCAGGGGAGAACGTTTCAGGCGCTGGGCAGATACACCCTGGACAGGGCACCAATTTATCACTGGACACACACCCTCACTCATACAGACACACTCTATATGGGGCAATTTGATCATGGACCAGCTTGATGTCAGTCATCCATTGTCTTCCACTTCATCCTCTACTAGGGTTGCTGGGGGTCGTTTCCCATGCCCATCCATGGGCGAACATTTTGGGCTCTGAGCGGAATCACCTAGTCCAGAGTGGACACACTCACTGACTCATACACACACACTATATGGGGCAATTTAGAACATCACCCAGATTGGGATTCGAACCTGGAACCCCTGTGCTGAGAGGAGAACGTGCTAGTCTAAGCCACTAAGAATGAATTAATTAATCAAATACTTGAATAATCAAGAGTCTCAATTAAATATCCCAGCTTACATCTAAGAATCTTGCAGCAGAGATCCAGGAAAATCGACTTGGGAGCAACAAATCATTATTCTTTGGAACAGTAGTGTCAGTGTGTAGATTGGGGCTGGAGGATGAGAAGGAGGAAGATAATGAAACATCAGCATGGCTCCAGCCTCCATGCTTCTGTTACTATGTGTAGTTAAACTGCCTGTGTGGGGGGAAAGTCGCCCACTTATTGCATAACGGCAAGACGACAGTGCTTCCTGGCCCACTGCATAGAGTGGGAGTGCGGATCGGCACTCACACAAACACAAGATTTCAAGGCCTCAGGTATGAACTTAAAAATAGAAGAGTTTTTAGCCGGATGTTCTGACATGCAGATCTTTTAAATTGTTTCAAATGTATAACAATGAGCAGGGGCTTAGTGCTTAGCATGTTCTCCTCTCAGCATTAGGGATTTCCAATTCGAATCCCCATCTGGGTGGAGTTTCCATGTTCTCCATGTGTCTGCGTGGGTTTCCTCCGGGTTCTCCGGTTTCCTACCACAGTCCAAAAACATGGATCAAGTCAATTGAGTTCTCCAAATTGCCCCTTATAGAGTGTGTCTGTGTGTGAGAGTGAGTGTGTGCCAAGTGGTAGATTGGCACCCTGTCCTGGGTGTATCTGCCCAGCACCCGAGACGTTCTCTCCTGGATGGGCATGGGGAACCCCCCCGTGACCCTAATGGAGGATAAAGCGGAAGATAATGGATGGATGGCCTCCGTTTCCTCTGTTTAATATCAGTCATTATAAACTCATTCATTCATTCATTATCTCCCGCTTATCCTCTATTAGGGTCGCGGTGGGGTTCCCCATGCCCATCCAGGGGAGAACGTCTCGGGCGCTGGGCAGATAGACCCAGGACAGGGCGCCAATCCATCGCTGGGCACACACTCACTCACACACACACACTCAATAGGGGGCAATTTTGAGAATTCAGTTAACTTGATCCATGTTTTTGGACTGTGGGAGGAAACCGGAGAACCCGGAGGAAACCCATGCAGACACGGGGAGAACATGGAAACTCCACTCAGATGGGGATTCGAACCGGGAATCCCTAGTGCTGAGAGGCGAACGTGCTAAACCACTAAGCCACCGTGCCGCTCTCATTATAAACTGCCTGGTCAAAAATAAATTAATTATAAAATACCATTAAGGCGGCATGGTGGCTTAGTGGTTAGCATGTTCTCCACTCAGCACTAGGGATTCCCGGTTTGAATCCCCATCTTGGTGGATGGCCATCCAGGGGAGAATGTTTTGGGTGCCGGGCAGATACACCCAGGACAGGACGCCAATCTATCACTGGGCACTCCACCCAGATGGGGATTTGAACCGGGAATCCCTAGTGCTAGAGTGTGTATGTGTGCGTGTCTCTGTGAGTGAGTGTGTGCCCAGCGATGGATTGGCGTCCTGTCCTGGGTGTATCTCCCCTGCGCCCGAAACATTCTTCTCTGGATGGGCATGGGGACCCCCCCCCCTCGCAAAAGATAATGGATGGATGGAATGCGTTTGGGGATATGCATTAAATGCAGCGTTGAGTGCTTCTCCCTGACCCCTTCTTCATTGCGATGTCCAATGTTAAAGGGACAAGAGTGTGCTCTTTAATTATTAACATATAAGTTCCAATTCCTAACACATGGAGTATCTATTTATAGAACTTCATGCTGTCCATCTGTTGTCCTCCTTTTCGTTCCCATTTAGCTGCTATTCTCCAAACTTTAAACTTCTATCTGTCCTCCTACTGTCTCCATTGTTCTGCACAAGTCCCCGGTTACAGATAATACTTATGAGCAATTCCTCGTAATTAGACTTTATGAAGGTGTAGAATTAAGTGCATACAGTATGTCTTAGGACGGGTCTATTTTTGGCTGAGCTAGTGCAATATGTATGACACTGCTCTTTGCCTTCATCTGCATGCTTGCTTTGTCTTGCATTTTAAGAAGGCTGGTGGGTCATAAAGACCTGCTTTACCTCTTTTACCACTTATGTTCAATCCAATATATAAAAAATATATAATCCATATTACCCATATCACTAAGATATTGATTCTTTGGTTAGGAAATATTGGGGTGTTCACAACCATACAATTGTTTTCTTTTGCATCCATCCATCCATTATTTTCTGCTTAATACTCTACTAGGGTCGTGGGTGGGGGGTTTCTCCCCATCCAGGGGAGAACATTTCGGGCGCTGGGCAGATACACCCAGGACAGGACGCCAATCCATCGCTGGACACACACTCACTCACACAGACACACTCTATATGGGGCAATTTAGAGCATTTAATTGACCTTTATATTTGTTTTTTGGACTGTGAGAGGAAACCGGAGAACCTGGAGTAAACCCACACGGACACGGGGAGAACATGGAAACTCCATCCATATCGGGATTCGAATCCAGGATTGGAAAGGTGGAGAATGTGCTAACCATGGGGGAAGGGGGTTCCCCATGCCCATCCAGGGGAGAACGTTTTGGGCACTGGGCAGATACACCCAGGACAGATACACTCACACAGACACACTCTATATGGGGCAATTTGGAGCATTCATATAACTAGGTTTGCGGGGGGGGGGTTTCCCATGCCCATCCAGGGGAGAACGGTTTGGGCACTGGGCAGATACACACAGGACAGGACGCCAATCCATCGCTGGACACACACTCTCACTCACACAGACACACTCTATATGGGGCAATTTGGAGAATTCAATTGACTTGATCCATGGTTTTGGACAGTGTGAGGAAACCGGAGAACCCGGAGGAAACCCACGCGGACACGGGGTGAACATGGAAACTCCACCCAGATTGGGATTCGAACCTGAAATCCCCAGCGCTGAGAGAAGAACCTGCCACCCACCTCAAAGTAAAAACAGAAATCTGTAATGTGATAATGTTCTTAAATTGTTAAGAAATTCGTCAAAAAGTATTAATTTTTAAGAAAATATCTAATGAAATGACTGGCACCAGCAAAACACCAGCAAAACATAAGGACAGAGGCATTTTGCACCAATAGATTACATTAATTTGTCTTTTTATTATTATTATTTTTTTTTATAAATCCAGAATTGAGAAAAAAGTATTATCTGCAGTGCTTCTAATATAATTTTTTGCAAATTCTTGCTTGATACAAGACATTAGACGCTCAGCAGTCGGTGGGTACTGTTATCTGATTCTCCTCTTCATGACATGCCATACATTTTTAACAAGAGTCCGATCTGCAGGCGAGTCGAGCACATGCACCATATGTTTACAAAGCCATGATATTATAACTCACGCAGAGTAACACTCAGACTGTCCTGCTGAAATGAGCATGGAGTTCATTCATTCATTCATTCATTATCTTCCGCTTATCCTCTATTAGGGTCACAGGGGGTTCCCCATGCCCATCCAGGGGAGAACATCTCGGGCGCTGGGCAGATAGACCCAGGACAGGGCGCCAATCCATCGCTGGGCACACACTCACTCACACAGACACACTCTATAGGGGGCAATTTTGAGAATTCAATTACCTTGATCCATGTTTTTGGACTGTGGGAGGAAACCGGAGAACCCGGAGGAAACCCACGCAGACACGGGGAGAACATGGAAACTCCACCCAGATGGGGATTCGAACCGGGAATCCCTAATGCTGAGAGGAGAACATGCTAACCACTAAACCACCGTGCCGCCTGAGCATGGAGTGACTGTGGAATTATCATGACAGCAGCAGTATGTGTTTTCATAAACTCTTTTTCATTATTAAGCCATCGCAGATGCTGGGGGGTGGCATGGTGGTTTAGTGGTTAGCATGTTCTCCTCTCAGCGCTGGGGATTTAGGTTTGAATTCCAATCTGGGTGGAGTTTCCATGTTCTCCCACTTGTCTGCTTAGGTTTCCTTTCACAGTCCAAAAACATGGATTTAAGGTAAATTGAAGGCTGTGTGAGTGAGTGTTAGCCCAGAGGTTTGGCACACTGTCCTGGGTGTATCAGCGCCCGAGACGTTCTCCCCTGGATGGGCATGGGGAACCCCCCCTCGTGACCCTAATAGAGGATTAGAGGGGGGGGGGTGGTTCCCCATGCCCATCCAGGGGAGAACGTTTCGGACGCTGGGCAGATACACCCAGGACAGGACATCAAACTATCGCTGGGCATATATATATATATATATATATATGTGTGAGCAGCACGGTGGCTTAGTGGTTAGCATGGTGGTTAGATTCCCGGTTCGAATCCCCATCTGGGTGGAGTTTCCATGTTCTCCCCGTGTCCGCGTGGGTTTCCTCCGGGTTCTCCGGTTTCCTCCCACAGTCCAAAACCATGGATGAAGTCAGAGTAGATAAAGAGTGTGTCTGTGTGAGTGAGTGTGTGCCCAGTGATAGACTGGCATCCTGTCCTGGGTGTATCTGCCCAGCTTCCCCAAACGTTCTCCCCTGGGTTCGCATGGAGAACCCCCCCCCTGCGACCCTCATATAGGATAAAGCGGAAGATAATGAATGGATGGTTATGAAAAATTATTTTATATATATGTTGTTTTATATATTTATAAAATCATACTTATTTAGGCAGTTGCTGATATATTTACATTCTTCTGAACTGAAGTGCAGGACACAGTCTGCCATCTGGAGAACAAAGTATGTGTGGCCTTCAATTTGACAGTAAATCTAGGCCTGGCTAGCAACCCTGGTGTTGGGAGGAATGCCAGTGATGTCATATGTTCCAGCATAATGTAGGGCAGTCTAAACCATATTACTGTATGTCTGTCTGAGATTGTGGCCTCACCCACAGATTAGTGTCAATCAAAGGTTATTTAGAGAACGGTTTCAATTGAAGTCATTATGTTTAAAGTAGTGATGGATTATGACTGAAGGAGTCTTTATTTGTTCAGACTGCACTAAATATTAATATGAAAATTATTTTATATATGTATATCCATCCATTATCTTCCGCTTTATCCTGTACCAGGGTCGCGGGGTTTCTGGAACTGGGAAGATTCACCCAGGACAGGGCGCCAATTCATTGCTGGGAACACTCACTCACACAGACACACAAACACACTCTATACGGGGCAATTTGGAGAATTCCATGCTTTTGGACTGTGGGAGGAAACCGGAGAATATGTGGATTCGAACTGGGAATCCCTAGTGCTCAGAGGAGAACATGCCAACCACTAAGCCACCATGCTGCTATATGTACATATATACACTAGGGTATATATATATATATATATATATTTATATATATATATATATATATATATATATATATATATATATATATATATATCCATCCTTCCATCCATTATCTAGGGTCGTGGGGGGGTTCCTCATGCCCATCCAGGGAAGAACGTTTCAGTCGCTGGGCAAATACATCCAGGACAGGGCACCAATCAATCACTGGGCACACACTCACTCACACAGACACACACACACTCACACTCTATATGGGGAAATTTGGAGAATTCAATTGACCTTGATCCATGTTTTTGGACTGTGGAAGGAAACCGGGGAACCTGAAGGAAACCCACGTGGACACGGGGAGAACATGGAAACTCCACCCAGATGGGGATTCGAACCTGGGAACCGTGCCACCTATCAAGGTGAATTGAATGCTTCAAATTGCCCCATATAGAGTGGGTGTATCTGCCCAGCGCCTGAAACATTTTCATCTGGATGGCCATGGAGAACCCCCTCGTGACCCTAATAGAGGATAAAGCAGAAAATAATGGATGGATTATTAGTAGTAGTAGTATTGATGTTTCAACTACTGTTATTGGCTGCAAGGTGTTTTATATCACAAGCGATTTGAAGTGAAGCTTATTTGCAACACGTCATGTTCTTCCATGAGAGAATCAGAATATTGCCACCTCTTAGCATTCAATTCACACATTTAGTCCTATTATTCCCTACAATGCTTTTGCGGCGTGCTGGTCACCATAGCAACGCCTGAGCACAGTGGCAGCTCTGGTAAATACTAGAGCGTAAGGAAGTGGACACACACACACACACAAGAGTGAGCTCAGATAAGAGCATCAGTAATCTCATAGACTGTTGACGAGCTGTCAACTATAGAGCACAGTTTCGTATCGTAGGTTAGCCTCACAATTTTAAGAGTAAACTCTATTTCTTTTCGAAACACACTACACAATCTTTGCTTCTACAGTGTTCTCCCTTAATAGCTTTTTCGGCAAGGTGCTGTGTTTGTGTGTGTGTCTGCCCAGCGCCTGAAACGTTCTCCCCTGGATGGGCATTGGGAACCCCCCCCCCCACAACCCTAATAGAGGATAAAGCGGAAGATAATGGATGAATGGAATTGGCTTGATCCATGTTTTTGAACTGTGGGAGGAAACCGGAGAACCCGGAGGAAACCCACGTGGACACGGGGAGAACATGGAAACTCCACCCAGATGGGGATCCGAACCAGGAATCCCTAGTGCTGAGAGGAGAACATGCTAACCACTAAACTAAAATAACTAAAACCCGCCCATAATAATAATAATAATAATAATATAATGAAAAAATAATAATAGTGAACAACGATGAATTGTCACCCTGTCTTGAGTGTTATTAAGGAAAAACACTAATAATAATAATAATAACAACAACAACAACAACAACAATAATAATAGTAAATAAATAATAAATAAATAATAAATAAATAAATAATTAAATAATAATAATTCATTCATTCATTCATTATCTTCCGCTTATCCTCTATTAGGGTCGCGGTGGGGTTCCCCATGCCCATCCAGGGGAGAACGTCTCGGGCGCTGGGCAGATACACCAAGGACAGGGCGCCAATCCATCGCTGGGCACACACTCACTCACACAGACACACTCTATATGGGGCAATTTTGAGAATTCAATTAACTTGATCCATGTTTTTCGACTGTGGGAGGAAACCGGAGAACCCGGAGGAAACCCACGCAGACACGGGGAGAACATGGAAACTCCACCCAGATGGGGATTCGAACCGGGAATCCCTAGCGCTGAGAGGCGAATGTGCTAACCACTAAGCCACCGTGCCGCAATAATAATAATAATAATAATAATAAAATAACAATAATAATAATAACACTGGGCGGCATGGTGTCTTAGTGGTTGGCATGTTCGCCTCTCCCAATCTGGATGGAGTTTCCAAGTTTCTCCGGGTTCTCCGGTTTCCTCCCACAGTCCAAAAACATGGATTCAAGGTCAATTGAATTCTCCAAATTGCCCCATATAGATTGTGTTTGTCTCTGTGAGTGAGTGTGTGCCCAGTGATAGATTTGTGCCCTGTCCTGGGTGTATCTGCCGAGGGAAACTCACCATACCCATTAAAATAATCATGCTAAAAGATTGTATCTGAGAGTAAATTCGACTTACAGTAAACAATCCATGGTAACTTCCATAAAATCAATGGTGTTATTTTAAATGTCCTGTCCATCCATTCATTATCTTCCGCTTTATCCTCTACTAGGGTCGCGGGGGTGGGGGGTTCTGATGCCCATCCAGGGGAGAACGTTTCGGGCGCTGGGCAGATAGACCCAGGACAGGACACCAATCTATCACTGGACACACACTTACTCACACAGATACACTCTATATGGGGCAATTTGTAGAACTCAATTGACCTTGATCCATTTTTTTGGACAGTGGGAGGAAACTGGAGAACCCGGAGGAAACCCACGCGGACACGGGGAGAACATGGAAACTCCACCCAGATGGGGATTCGAACCGGGAATCCCTAGCGCTGAGAGGAGAACATGCTAAATTACTAAGCCACCGTGCTGCCTAAATGTCCCATGTCACCTTTAATTAAAGATCTCAGTCTGTTTGTTTGCTGTGTGATTTCTTTGCTTAAGCACCGAGTCGTTCAGGCAGCAGGAAGCTGGGATGGTGAGAGGGAGGACAAGCATGCAATATTAATACTAGGCAGCAAGCAACACTGCAAGCCATTCGGATTTGTTGCGTTCCGTCTGGCTCAGGGCGATGCATTCTTGGGGTAACATCTTCCACCTACACCTACCACTCCATTCGCCTCCGTCTTCGCTCCACTCCGGCTTTATAGAGTGACACGTGTCCAAAAGAACACGGTGAAGAAATAAATCACAGTAAGAAGAAGGCAGATGGAAAGTCTGGGCCAGAAGTCATCAGCTGTCCCTGATTCGCATATACCATGTTCCGGTACTTTGCATAAATAAGTATGCAGGAGGAAAAAGAGAGAGAGAGAGAGAGAGAGGGGCTGTAAAATGTTCAGAGAGGGGAGGGAGGAAGAGGGTAAACGGAAGGGTGAGGAAGCTCTAATCAAAGAGGTGGACTGGCTCTTGAAGGACACTTACACACAGCTCGATTTATTATTATTTTCTCAAAATATATTAAGGATGTCATGGTGGCTTAGTGTTTAGCATGTTCTCCTCTCAGCACTAGGGATTCCTTGTTCGAATCCCCATCTGGGTGGAGTTTCCATGTTCTCCCCGTGTCCGTGTGGGTTTCCTCCGGGTTCTCCGGTTTCCTCCCACAGTCCAAAAACATGGATCAAGTTAATTGAGTTCTCCAAATTGCCCCATATAGAGTGTGTCTGTGTGAGTGAGTGTGTGCCCAGCGATGGATTGGCGCCCTGGCCTGGGTCTATCTGCCCAGCGCCCGAGACGTTCTCCCCTGGATGGGCATGGGGAACCCCACCGCGACCCTAATAGAGGATAAAGCGGAAGATAATGAATGAGTGAATGAATAATTGACTTGATCCATGTTTTTGGACTGTGGGAGGAAACCGGAGAACCCGGAGGAAACCCACGCAGACACGGGGAGAACATGGAAACTCAACCCAGATGGGGTTTCGAACCGGGAATCCCTAGTGCTGAGAGGAGAACATGCTAAACCACTAAACCACCGTGCCGCCCTGAAAAAAATATTGGTTCATCTGAATTATGCTGCACATTCCTGCAGGGGTAAATCGAGGATTTGCATCGAGGTGGGGCGGCACGGTGGCTTAGTGGTTAGCACGTTCACCTCTCAGCTCTAGGGATTCCCGGTTCGAATCCCCATCTGGGTGGAGTTTCCATGTTCTCCCCGTGTCGGCATGGGTTTCCTCTGGGTTCTCCGGTTTCCTCCCACAGTCCAAAAACATGGATCAAGTCAATTAAGTTCTCAAAAAATTGCCCCATATAGAGTGTGTGTGTGTGAGTGAGTGTGTGCCCAGCGATGGATTGGCGCCCTGTGCTGGGTCTATCTGCCCAGCGCCCGAGACGTTCTCCCCTGGATGGACATGGGGAACCCCACCGCAACCCTAATAGAGGATAAAGCGGGAGATAATGAATGAATGAATGAATGCATCGAGATGCACTTGCACCTGTGATCCCCAACTAATCATTCCAAACCTACAAATGATTTTAATGAAGCTTTTAATGAAAACCCAGTGCAACGCCCCAATCTCAGCTGTTACTGCTCCTTCACTGATAGCTGTGCAAACCTGGCGCTGATCCACATCGTATTTCGCAGTCGTAATTGTGAATATAAAGGACGCCTGAGATGTTTTTCTGTTTTCCCTTCAATGAAGGATGCAAACAAGCTCCACGGTCGCATGTAAAAGAGCGAGCTGCTCCCACACTCTCCATTTGTTTCTGTTTCCATGGAGCCACATGTCCTCATGTTATAATGCTCTCTTACACTCCCACACAAGCCCACTTGAGCGACCACCTCCTTCCCTGCACCACACACACACACACACACACACACACACACACACAAATTACATTACTCAGAAATGCTGCAGTACAGAACAACACCAGCAGCCCTAACTTCACTCAGAACTGTTCTGTTGCAGCATTGTATCTGTGTTTCTTTTTACCCAGATGCTTCTCTGGGCTTTCCTGAGCTCACACACCTCAGCCATTAGCGGATGACTTTAATACATACAGTGGTTGGCATGTTCTCCTCTCAGCACTAGAGATTCCCGGTTCGAATCCCCATCTGGGTGGAGTTTCCATATTCTCCCCGTGTCCGTGTGGGTTTCCTCCGGGTTCTCCGGTTTCCTCCCACAGTCCAAAACATGGATCAAGTCAATTGAATTCTCCCAATTGCCCCATATAGAGTGTGTCTGTGTGAGTGAGTGTGTGTCCAGTGATAGATTGGCGTCCTGTTCTGGGTGTATCTACCCAGCACCCGAAACTCCCCATGATGGGCATGGAGAACCCCCCCCGCGACCCTAATACAGGATAAAGCGGAAGATAATAGATGGGATAATAGATGGATGGATGGACAATATTCCTGCACCTATGCCATAATTTTTACTTAGAAAATCAAGGTTGAAGTATAAATTTGTAGCCAATTGCGCCCTCTAGTGGGATGTTTGGTACAGCTGTTCTGAATAATATTTCCCCCTTTGTCTTACCACACTATAGCACCCTATTACCAAGTCAATGCAGAAGGGCTTTTAAAACATTTCATTATTTTAAAGCATTATTCATTATTACAAATGATGATGCTTTAAACAAAGCACAGAATAATATTATTTAGAAGTAAGTATTTTAGTATTTTGGGCAGGACCTGTTAGTATTTTGGTGTGTTCTGTTTTATGTTATTGCTTTTATCTTAAATAACTTAACATTCAAAGTCTGAACAAGGTTCTTTTTATCCCATGCACTCTTTACTCTCAGGTCTTATATGTACAAGCACATTGAACATCTAAGTGTTATATACAATACAGTACGTGCTACAACAACACAGCTACGTAATAATTCCACTTCTTACATGTTCTACTGTTGCTATAATGATCTTGCGCCCTAGTCTATATAGATGTGATATATAGATAAAATCAGATGATGTAATGTTATCTATCTGCATTTTGAAATACTTCAACAAGCATCTCGTAAAGAAATGTCTCCAAATTTAATTGTTATATAAATTATATATTATTATTGTAATATAATCATTGAATCCAGTTTCCTCTCACAGTCCAAAAACATGGATCAAGTCAATTGAGTTCTCCAAATTGCCCCATATAGAGTGTGTCTGTGTGAGTAAGTGTGTGCCCAGCGATAGATTGGCGCCCGGGGGGGGGGGGGGGGGGGGGGGGGGGGGGGGGGGGGGGGGGGGGGGGGGGGGGGGGGGGGGGGGGGGGGGGGGGGGGGGGGGGGGGGGGGGGGGGGGGGACACTCACTCACACAGACACACTTTGTATGGGGCAATTTGGAGAACTCAATTAACTTGATCCATGTTTTTGGAATGTGGGAGGAAACCTGAGAACCTGGAGGAAACCCACACAGACATGGGGAGAACATGGAAATTCCACCCAGATGGGGATTCGAACCTGAATCCCTAGTGCTGAGAGGAGACCATGTTAACCACTAAGCCACCTGAATATGTGTGCCCAGCGCCCAAAACGTTCTCCCCTGGATCAGCATGGTGACCCCCCTCCCCCCACCGCGACCCTAATAGAGGGTCGCATACATTATGCGAAAGAGAGATAGAGTAGATATCTAATAGAATATATTGCAGGGCCCCAATGACAGAAATGAAGAAAAACCCCCAAAAATAATGACCCCCCCTCCCTCGCGCGACCAAAAGACTCTTATTATGAAAATCCGACGCCATTACCGTCCCGAGGCACCAAAATACCCACATGTTAGCGCCACAGCGAGGTTTTATTAAAGTTATCATTAAAATCTTCTGGAAATGGACGAAGATCTGACCGTGAGTTCAACTGCTTTGTGTTTGTTGTAAAGTGCAGGTTACAGAAACAGGAGTACAACATAACAGGGAGTTTTGTCTTGCCACTGTCGCTTCGGCTTGCTCTTTGGGGGTTTAAAGTTTTTTTATTCTGTAAAGCTGCTTTGTGCCGTGGCGGCACGATGTTCTCCTCTCAGCACTAGGGATTCAGGTTCGAATCCCCATCTGGGTGGAGTTTCCATGTTCTCCCCGTGTCCGCGTGGGTTTCCGCCGGGTTCTCCGCTTTCCTCCCACAGTCCAAAAACATGGGGCAAGTCAATTGAGTTCTCCCAATTGCCCCATATAGAGTGTGTCTGTGTGAGTGAGTGTGTGCCCAGTGATGGATTGGCGCCCTGTCCTGGGTCTATCTGCCCAGCGCCCGAAACGTTCTCCCCTGGATGGCCCCCCACCGCGACCCTAATAGAGGATAAAGCGGAAGATAATGGATGGATGGATATAAAGTAACCCCCTAACTTCTATTTTATTCTGAATAATGGATGGGGTGAAGGATTCAAGGGTTTTTATTGTCACATCACCTACTGTAGTACAGGTGTCAAGGTCAATTGAATTCTCCAAATTGCCCCATATAGAGTGTGTCTGTGTGAGTGAGTGTGTGTACAGTGATGGATTGGCTCCCTGTCCTGGCCCAGCGCCCGAAATGGACACGGGGACACACGGACACGGGGAGAACAGATGGGGATTCGAACTGGGAATCCCTAGCGCTGAGAGGAGAACATGCTAAACACTAAGCCACCGTGCCACGCTTCTTTTGTTTCAATATTACAATTTTTGACACTTTATAACTGTGAATGTAAATGTTTTTCAAATTCATTCGCTCTATTAAAATACTCATTCATTCATCATCTTCCGCTTTATCCTGTATTAGGGTCGCGGTGGGGTTCCCCATGCCCATCCAGGGGAGAACATCTCGGGCGTTGGGCAGATAGACCCAGGACAGGGCGCCAACCCATCGCTGGGCACACACACACTCTATATGGGGCAATTTTGAGAATTCAATTAACTTGATCCATGTTTTTGGACTGTGGGAGGAAACCGGAGAACCCGGAGGAAACCCACGCAGACACGAGGAGAACATGGAAACTCCACCCAGATGGGGATTCGAACCGGGAATCCCTAGTGCTGAGAGGAGAACGTGCTAAACCACTAAGCCACCGTGCCGCCTCTATTAAAATACAGTTTATTTTATTGTACTTTTCTGCTACTAAGACGCTAAATTTCCTTTGGGATGAAGTATTCCATTCACCCCATCCATCCATTTCCTAAGAGTTTCAGATGTGTGGGTGTGGTAGCTCAGTGATTAGGGTGTTGGGTTATCAATCTGAAGGTTGGGGGTTCAAATCCCAGGTCCACTGAAGTTACCAGTGTGGGTCCTTGAGCAAGACCCTTAACCCTCATTGCTCCAGGGATGTTGTGATGAACCCTGTGCTCACCTTGTAAGTCGCTTTGGATAAAAGCGTCCAATAAATGACCCAATGTAAATGTAATGTGTGTTAATTGTGAAATCAAGCTTACGGACTGAATCGGTCTAACATGACTACTAAACTGAGATCTGAGTCCATTAATGCACCAAGGCTGTGGGCCAGGTCTTTAAATTTGATTGCTCTCGAATTTAAATATGCAGCCAATCTGTGTCTCATTGTTTGTGTTCTGTGTGTGGAGGGCATGGTGGCTCAGTGGTTAGGGGTGTTGGGTTATCAATCTGAAAGTTGGGGGTTCAAATCCCAGGTCCACTGAAGTTCTCAATGTGGGTCCTTGAGCAAGACCCTTAACCCTCATTGCTCCAGGGATGTTGTGATGAACCCTGTGTTCACCTTGTAAGTCACTTTGGATAAAAGCGTCCAATAAATGATCAAATGTAATGTAAATGTAAATGTGTGTGTTCTGTGTTACAGGCCGGATACAGTAAAGCATGTGCTCAGTGTGGGGCTGTGTGCTGGGCTGTATCGGACGGAGATCAATTCTTCTGCAAACAATGTCATAATTTAATCGAGGTGGGCTGCTCTAATGTGCTTAATACAGCTGTGATGATGTCACTGAGCCCCTTTTTTATATGCATTTGGCTTTTTAGCTCCAGAGAAACATGACATGACACAAATTAAAATCACAACATCAGAGGCAATTTTTGCAAACCCTTGCAAAACTAATTTCTAGCAAAGTAGGGGCAGTCTGAAATGTAATTATAACTAATTAACAATCCATCCATTCATTATCTTCCGCTTTATCCTCTATTAGGGTCGCGGGGGGGTTCCCCATGTCCATCCAGGGGAGAACGTTTCGGGCGCTGGGCAGATACACCCAGGACAGGATGCCAATCTATCACTTGGCACACACTCACTCACACACACACACTATATGGGGCAATTTGGAGAATTCAATTAACTTGATCCATGATTTTGGATTGTGGGAGGAAACCGGAGAACCCGGAGGAAACCCACACAGACACAGGGAGAACATGGAAACTCCACCCAGATTGGGATTCAAACCGGTGCTGAGAGGAGAACGTGCTAACTACTAACCCCCCCCCCCCCAAAAAAAAAAAAAAAAAAAAAAAAAACATTGTCTATAACAGCCTATGGCTGTTTCGCAGCATGAGATTTAATGTGGATATTTTTAACAGATTAAGTATTAAGTAAATTTGTCTTAAGTATTTTTCAAATAAAAAAAAAAATCTTGTTTCTTTTCACCCGTCACAGAGAACCAGAGACGTGGACGAGCATATAGATGTGCAAAGCAACAGGATTTCCTCTGTGTCGGCTAAGAAACGGAAGAGAAGTGAACGAGGTTAGTTTACGGTTTGCCATTCAGGGGTTACCGTATTTTCTGGAACATAAGGCGCAGTCTAAATTACGGGGTCTATTTCTGTCTTTGCCCCACGTATAAGACGCACCCTACTATAAGGCGCAGTCTTAATTACGGGGTCTATTTCTGTATTTGCCCCACGTATAAGGTGCACCGTACTAAAAGGCGCAGTCTTAATTACGGACTCTATTTCTGTATTTGCCCCACGTATAAGACGCACCCTACTATAAGGCGTAGTCTGAATTATGGGGTCTATTTCTGTATTTGCCCCAAGTATAAGGCGCACCGTATTATAAGGCGCGGTCTGAATTATGGGGTCTATTTCTGTATTTGCCCCACGTATAAGGCGCACCCTACTATAAGGCGCAGTCTGAATTACGGACTCTACTTCTGTACGGTACTTATTCTGTACGGCAGCGTATTATAAGGCACTCGCTAAAACATGATTTATAATTGAAGTTTATTCTACTACTTGATAAAACACACATTATTTTAACCTCTTCTCCCACAAATCCATCAAAGTCTCGTCTTCTGTGTCTGAATTAAAAAGCTGTTTCACTATCAAACACTCCGGGTTCCCCCTCATCGATGTCTGAGTCCGTCTCGTCTCCAGGCGGCTGTTCAGCGACGATGCCGGCTTTCGTGAAAGCTCAGACCACGGTTACAGCAGAACCCTCAGCCCAGGCCTCCACAACCCATTCACAGATTCGAATCCCCATCTGGGTGGAGGTTCTATGTTCTCCCCGTGTCCACATGGGTTTCCTCCGAGTTCTCTGGTTTCCTCCCACAGTCCAAAAACATGAATCAAGGTCAATTGAATTCTCCAAATTGCCCCATATAGAGTGTGTCTGTGTGAGTGAGCGCCCGAAAAGTTCTCCCCTGGATGGGCATGGGGAACCCCCCCCCACGACCCTAATAGAGGATAAAGCGGAAGATAATGAATGGATATCAGTGGATTAGTGGTTAGCACATTTGCCATTAGTGGTCAGCACCAGATCCAGTGTCTGTGGGTTTATTCCAGGCTCGCCAGTTTCCTCCCACAGTCAAAAAATATGGATTCAAGGTCAATTGGCTGCTCTAATTTGCCCTATATAGTATGTGAGTAACTGTGCCCAGTGACCTTGTCCTGCCCAGCGTCCGAAACTTTCTCCCCTGGGTGGGCATGTGCAAACCCCCCCCCGAATGTTGTAGAGGATTAAGCATGAGATAATGAATGCTTCTTAATTAATAAATCTATTTTTTAATCGTGGCAGGTCAGTGTCCGTGGCTGATATGCGAAGGTTTTCAGGTTATCCTGAAGCATCAAGCAGATGCTCTGGTTGCTCTGGGTGTCTGCCCTCAATTCAAGGTCAGTAAAATGCTTTCGGTTGGCAACCCAGCGGGACGGCAGATTTTAAAAGGCCTTCTCTTCCACAGACAGATGTGTTATGGAATTTCTGGAAGCGCTTTTTACAGAAGACCAATCAAGCTTTCACCAAAACTCCGGTGACATCCGCCAGACTCTCATCTGTGAGTGTAGTGTTGGTGTTTAGGATGTAAAGGAAATATCTTAACCCTTTAATGTCCTGCTGAACCGTTGGGTAGAGCACACTTTCAGTCACTATATCTTATTGAAAACGTTGTTCAACTTAATTCAACCTGATTGTGCCGTATCTACCATTCGGTAGAGACATGTTATGCAAAACCATGTCACTTTGTCCTGGTTGAAGTTGGCAACCAGGAAAACAAGCCACACATTCGGACGTTTTGTGGCCGAATTTTCAAAGATAATCATATTTTCTTTGCATAGAATAGTTTGAGAGGCTTTAATTATCAGAATTATGTAACTTTTTACAGCATAAATATGTTAACGGGTCAAATAATTTTAAAAAAACCAACCAAACGGTTGAGATGGCTGTTTATGGTAAAAGATACAGTATGATACAGTATGCTTAGCTATAGTAATTAGAACCAACCTTTTGGTTTGAATTAAAAATCTCTGATCATTCATATTTTGTTTTTGTAACACATTTATTGTTATATTGCAATATATTTAAATCTACTTATTTCACAAATTTTGACACATACAAGGAAAGTGGTTCTAACAAACTGTATGCTATTTATTATCCCTTATTTTATTATTATTATTCATTCATTGTCTTCCGCTTTATCCTCTATTAGGGTCGCGGTGGGGTTCCCCATGCCCATCCAGGGGAGAACGTCTCGGGTGCTGGGCAGATAGACCCAGGACAGGGCGCCAATCCATCGCTGGGCACACACTCACTCACACATACACACTCTATATGGGGCAATTTTGAGAATTCAATTAACTTGATCCATGTTTTTGGACTGTGGGAGGAAACCGGAGAACCCGGAGGAAACCCACGCAGACACGGGAAGAACATGGAAACTCCACCCAGATGGGGATTCGAACCGGGAATCCCTAGTGCTGAGAGGCGAACGTGCTAACCACTAAGCCACCGTGCCGCCTATTATTATTATTATTATTTTTAATTCATTTATTTAGGGTGGCACGGTGGCTTAGTGGTTAGCATGTTCTCCTCTCAGCAGTGGGGATTCCCGGTTCGAATCCCAATCTGGGTGGAGTTTCCATGTTTTCCCCGTGTCTGCGTGGGTTTGCTCCGGGTTCTCCGGTTTCCTCCCACAGTCCAAAAACATGGATCAAGGTTGATTGAGTACTCTTAATTGCCCCATATAGAGTGTGTCTGTGTGAGTGAGTGTGTGCCCAGTGATAGATTGGAGGCCTGTCCTGGGTGTATCTGCCCAGCGCCTGAAATGTTCTCCCCTGGATAGGCATGGGCATGAGGATGGGGACCCCCCCCCCCCCCCCGTGACCCTAATACAGGATAAAGAGGAAGATAATAGATGGATGTTCTGATTTTACTACAAATATGTCTCAGAAGGAACATTAAATCCCAAAGCTCTCACAACCAGACATTATATGACAAACTTGGACACATTCCACTTGTCTAAAAAGTCAAAAAAAGTTAAGAAAACAGAGTTAACATGGCAGTGCCCTTTGTTTAAAATTTTTTTGTATTTCTGGTTCTTGTTCTTAGTTTTACCATAGAAAAATTTCCTTTGCTTTTTTCTTGGTGAGGACATTAAAGGGTTAAAAAGCTACATATCGTGAGTCTTTTTTTCTCTCTTTGTCTCCCCCATATAGGTCCAGCCACAGGGTCTTACCTCTGATAGTGAAGCTGAGTCATCAGTTTTCAGCGACTCTGTGTTGGCTTCTGATGCTGCCTCAGCTGTCTCTGATGGCTCAATCTCTTGTGGTCAGTCTTTGTTTTTTTTAACATTTAGGTTTCAGTTATTATTCATAAGAGCAATTTTTTTAAAGAAAAATTGTGAATGTACTGGACTTTCGCGATGTAATCTTGTCCAGGTTTTACACTCAACACTGAACCCTCAGGAACAGGTTTCTTGTTTCTCTAACAATCGAATACTGCCATCTAGTGGCCAAATTACGTTTGCCATCTAGTGGCCAAATGTTTTAAATATCACACATTGATACAAATGAGAACCGGTTGGAGGTGTGTGTTATTGTCAATAATGTCACACCTAGACAAAGGGCCCAGCCGTCAGATTTAAGGACTGGAACTATCCATTTTATAAATGTCTATACCCCTCTTTAGTTCTGTATATTTTACTTTATATATATATATATATATATATATATATATACACACACACACACGCAAAGCGAGAAAGAGAGGGGTTTGTATTATATATAATCATCCTATAACCGTATATATGTATATGTGTGTGTGTGTGTGTGTATGTATATATATATATATATATATATATATATATATATATATATATATATATATATATATATGTGTGTGTGTATATATATATACACCCACACCGGCCTGTGACCTCCGGTGGATTAAGCGGAAGATAATGCATGTGCATGTAATAATATATATATATATATATATATATATATATATATATATATATAAGAATAGAGAGAGAGAGAGAGAGAGAATATATATAAAGTAAATGATATTGCACTTCTGGTTAGATGCTAACTGCATTTCATTGACACTGTACTTGTACTCTGCACAATGACAACAAAGTTAAATCTAATCTATTCTAAAAACAATATAAATAATGACAAACCGTTGTGTTTGATCCATAGATGACACCCAGGACAGGAAGTCTGAGAACTGTTCCGGTTCTCTGGATGCTGCGTACTACCTAAAACCTGGAAACAAACGTCACATAATGACCATGTGCCGAACTCTGTCTATGTGCTACCTGGCCCTGTTGTGGACCCGCGAGGCTGTAACTCTGTCTGACTTGTTAAGGTAAATTAAAGGTAAATTGGATTGTTTGTGCCCACTAGGTACAGAAATGGATATGTTATAATGTTAATGCACCACTACTGCATTTTAAATGCTTATTGTACAACCATTATCTGTAGTAAGTATACTTGAAAGAAACATGTTTTTTAAAGGATTAGTCATGGGTAGGGGCGGAACGGTACACAAACGGCATGCTTCGGTTCACAACGTGGTATGGACCTCACGGTACAGTATGAATTCGGTCCGTGGGGGGGAGGGGGGTGCAGAATTTTTATTGTTGAGTACTGTTATTAAAATGACTGAAATCACAGTTTTCCACTACAGCATGTTACACAATGCTATCAACTAGGGGCATAAACAGTATATGTATTCAGAACAGTATATGTTCTGAGGCCCACGCTTCCGGACATGCCGTCGCATGGAGAATACACAGTACGTGCGTCCTATTGGAACATCCGAAAACCTAAACATAAGGTGAAACTTGTGTTTACAGGTGAGTTGGATCTGTAAATCCTGGAGCATGATTCAAGATTCAAGAAAATTTAATTATTATTAATATCACATGTGGTACATGAGATAGGAACGAAATTATGGGTCACGGACCCCGATTATCCTGTTATTTTAAAGTTATTATTCAAATTTTAAAGAAGAAAATGAGATTTTTTTTGGGTTTTTTTTTTTAAACACAGTATATAGATCTGTGAAATAGAATATACAACTATGAATATATAAAATATACAACTACAAATATGAATATAATATAGAATATTTAAACTATAAATATAATATAAATATATCTGTATGCAGTATATAAAATAAATTTAAGAGAATATATGTGTATATATATATATATGTATATATATTTATGTATCTATGTATATACACACACAATATATAAAAAGTAGTATACAATACATAAATATAGAATATGAATAGAGCAGCATATAAAATATATGTATATAAATGGTACATGTAAGATGAGATGATGGGGTATTTTGGTGGAGTGATGATAACGTGTGAACGTCTTGTTCGATGAAACTGAAAATATATCCAGAGAGCATGTCTCTTCAGGGATGCTGTACCAACCCTGTGTTCTGACCCCCAACATGTTAAAATACTTGTGAAAACGTCTATTAAATGAGCAAATGTAAATGTTCTGTAGTGAATTCAGTATTTCAACCATTGTTCTCTGTTGCAGGTTGGTGTCTAGTGGACACGTCCCGTACATTAACGCGCATGAGCTTTTCCCTGAAGACATGCAGCTATTCGGCAGAGATGTCCAGATCTTCAGAGTCGAGGTGAGCTCGTGACGTCTGGCTTTCCGGAGCTCTGAAGTCATTTATCGATCGTATAATGTCGTCCCTCTGCAGTCCATCCCATCCCACGCTAAAGTGCAAACGGAGGCGGTGGAGCTCGCTAAAATAATGGAGCTGCCCAAATTCCCCCCCCTCACTCGGGCGTGCCTCCTTCATCCTGCTGCGCTCAGCGTGCGCTACCTAATCGATGCCAACCTTCCCAGTAAGTCTGGATTAAAACATCTGGATTAATGTTCTGTTCAAGTTCAAGCCAACAATGCTGACAATGTTTCTTTTTTCTTATGAGTTAGACACACTGCACTTCATTGTGCGGCAACTAATAAGGAAAACAGAGATGGGAAAAGAGTTCTTTCTGACTTTCGACCCTACAGAGAAATGTCCTAAGCTGCCCTCCTATGATCTTCAGGCTGCAGCTCTGATCATCATAAGCCTGAAGCTGCTTTTCAAACTGGATGATTATAGGGAGTGGTGAGTGGCTTTCCTGAAACCATTGCAGCTTTAAAGGCTTTACATGTGCAGCACAGCAGTTTATCGTTACATTTCTATTGAAGAATATACACTACAGCACTATTTTATATATATACAGAATATACACTACACTTCTTTTGAAGATATACACTACAGCAGGGCTGCCCAAGACGTCAATTGCACCGGGGTGTCCGTTAGATCGCGATGGAGGTTTTAAAAAAATTAATAAATAAAAAATCAGGTATCAGCGCTTTTTTTTTTTTTTTTTTTTTTTTTACAGCATAGTATCTAAAGCACTTATACACACGTGTATATCACACACACATTTTATCACACACAATGTGATTCAGTCTGAATCTCTAATGCTGTGCAAGCGAGCAGTCCCCCCCCCCCATGTCTCTCTTGCTGTTCCCAAAACGCGGACCTGGCCACGCCTCGTTGCCTATCTTCCGCTTTATCCTTCATTAGGGTCATGGGGGGGGAGGTTCCCCATGCCCATCCAGTGGAGAACATTTCGGGCGCTGGGCAGATACACCCAGGACAGGGCGCCAATCCATCGCTGGGCACACACTCACACATACATACACACTTTAAATGGGGCAATTTGGAGAACTCAACCGAATCTCTAGCGCTGAGAGGAGAACATGCCGCCCTAAAAAGTGATATGCTGTATAAATAAATTACTTGAACTTACTTGAACACTAAGTGATATATATACTGTATGTGTGTCTATATATATATATATATACACACACACACACACATATATATATATATATATATATATATATATATATATATATATATATATATATATGTGTGTGTGTGTGTATATATATATATATATATATATATATATATATATAATGTATATGTGTGTGTATGTATGTGTGTAGATATATAATTTGTTTTTTTAAGGAAGTTGCACAAATTACGAAAAAAACGAGTAGCTGAAATGGACCATGGTGAAGAAAACAAAAA
>JAFMOD010000047.1:1396897-1412670 GCA_019802435.1 Corydoras maculifer | reverse complement strand
ACATATATATATATATATATATATATATATATATATATATATATATATATATATATGTGTGTGTGTGTGTATATATATATATATATATATATATATATATATATAATGTATATGTGTGTGTATGTATGTGTGTAGATATATAATTTGTTTTTTTAAGGAAGTTGCACAAATTACGAAAAAAACGAGTAGCTGAAATGGACCATGGTGAAGAAAACAAAAAAGGTAATTAATTGTCATTTCACATTGACTTGATCAATGCTTTTGAAACCAGTTCTCTTACTCATTTCTTTAAAGCAGGGGTGTTGAACTCAACTGCACCGGGGGCCAAAACTCAAAGCACACTTTACGTCACGGGCCGAACAGGAGAATCATTTACTGAACACTAAAAGTAAAGTTTTCTGAACATAATTAGAAATAATCGGGTGCTGGGCAAATACACCCAGGACAGGGCACCGATCTATCACTGGGCACACTCATACTAACACACTCTATATGGGGCAATTTGAAGCATTCAGTTGACTTTATTTCATGACCAAGCGAATATTTTCACAAGTGACTTGAGATACAGCATAAACTGGCCATAGTAAGATAGCCTGCCCATTGAACATATAAAGAAAAAAAAGAAATGAATTATAGATAATATAATAATGATACATCAATATATATTTATATATAGGCGGGTGGCTTAGTGGTTAGCATGTTCTCCTCTCAGCACTAGGGATTCCCAGTTTGAATCCCAATCTGCGTGTTGTTTCCATCTTCTCCCCGTGTCTGCATGGGTTTCCTCCGGGTTCTCCGGTTTCCTCCCACAGTCCAAAAACATGAATCAAGGACAATTTACTTTTCCAAATTGCCCCATATAGAGTGTGTTTGTGTGAGTGTGTGTGTGTGCCCAGTGATAGATTGGCGTCCTGTCCTGGGTGTATCTGCCCAGCGCCCGAAACGTTTCCCCTCGATGGGCACGGTGAACCCCCCCCGCGACCCTAATAGAGGATAACGTGGAAGATAATGGATGAATGATTGGATGGATGCTCTTGGGCCAATTTAAAATAAATTAACTTTAAATAGCTTTGAATATTTCTGCTCTCCATACAAATTTAAAATATAAAATAATAAATAAATAAATAAATAAAAATATAAATATACTCAGGCCATCAATAACAATAATAATAGATCAATGTAAAATATAAAGAAAACCTGTCCAGCCCGTGGGCCTTGAGTTGAACACCTCTGCTTAAAATGATATTTGGCTTAAATCTCAGTAAACTGTTATTTCTGACTTTTTTATTAATACAACCTCTGACCAGGCAGCAAAATGTTTAGTTTGAAGAAATGGTGCAAAATTATCCAACCTGTACTGGAGCATGCCACGAATAAACAGGAACAGGCAGAAGCATTGTGAGTTAAGCTCAATTTTTAATTTCATATTTTTCCAACATTTACATCAAACGGCTTTTAACAGTTTCTTTTTATAACCTTTCAGACGATCTTGGAAATCCCAAAAGCCCTTTATTACTAACTCTCATTCCAGGCCTAAAATCCTGAAAAAAAGACGTAAGTACTCACAACGTTACAAACTTATTTATCTAACAAAGCACTATATTGGACAATTTAGAGCATTCAAATTACCTTAAATCCATCTTTTGAACTGTGAGAGGAAACTGGAGAACCCGGAGGAAACCCAGTGAACTGAACTGTGGTAATATAAAAGATTATAAAACGAGTAGTTAGTCCTTTAATCTCATTGGATAAGCCGTTTGCCAAGCCAGGACATTGTCAATAACACACACCTATGACCGCTTTACATTCAAATCAATGTGTGATATACAATACGTTATATTAAATCGTAAAATACAAACATATTGAAACAAGTTTTTTATAAATTATTTTTCTTAATATGGCCACTAGATGGCATGTTATGTTTGTTAGAGAATCCAGACACCTGTTACTCAGGGTCAGTGTTCCCTTCAATACTGGACTAGATAACGTTGTGAAAGACCAATTTATAAAAAAAAATTTCAATAAACGCATTTATGACTTAAACCCTGTTTTTTATTGATTTTTTTTGTATTATTGTGATTGTAACCAGCACTGAGTTTGTGTATTATTCTGAATAAATCACAGGAAAGCGGTGTAACAACATTTATTTACAATATTACATGCCCTCGAGTGCCTTATTACCTCATAATATATTAGAAAGAACCGGTCTAAAAATCTGATTGGCTGAACCGTTTATCCAGCTGTGACATTATTGACAATAACACACAATACATCATACAATACATCATTTCCCAATGTTTTTTTTTTTTATAAACTACATTCTGCAATTTCACACTAGATATGAAAGCCTTTGATCGTTTGAGAAACCGGAAACATGTTACTCAGCAATCAGCGTTCACTTTAAAAACCAAGATTATTTTTTTATTATATTGTGTTTGAAACCATTTTGTAAAAGCAATAAGGCCCTTGAGGTTGTGTATTCATGTGAATAAATTATGGGCTGGGGTATAACTGTACTCCGCTACGCATCGTGCCTAATAACACCTCTTTCCTATGATTTATTTACAATAATGCACGCCTTCTTGTACCTCAATGCTGTAGTGCAACAGAATGCCCCAGTAATCACAAACCCACCACTATGCACCCCATAGTAATCCTTTAGAGCAGGGGTGCTCAATACATTGATCGCGATGGAGGTTTGAGAAAAAAAAAATCACGTATCAGCACTTTTATACAGCACAGTATCTGAAGCACTTATACACACACGCACGCATTTTAACACACAATGTGATTCATTCTGAATCGCGATCTCTGCACACACTCACACTATATATGGGGCAATTTGGAGAATTCACTTGATCTTGATCCATGTTTTTGGACTGTGGGAGAGAACCGGAGGAAGCCCACGCGGACACGGGGAGAACATGGAAACTCCACCCAGATTGGGATTCAAAACGGGAATCCCTAGCGCTGAGAGGAGAACATGCTAACAAGCGTGCCCCCCCCCCCCATACTAACACGATAAGTGTAAACAGGTTTCAATATAAAAGCCTAAGAAAGTGTGGGCACCCCTGCTTTAAGGTGAATTGGTTTAAACGATCATTGTGTTTAGTAGTTTGAGACATGCACGTGTTTATTTATCTAGTATTATGAATTTCTGACTCTTATTCTTCACGCTCATTCTTCCGATCCCTCCATCCCTCCCAGGAATTGTCCAGCAGTTACAAAGCTGTTTTAATAAACTGGCTGGTACCGCTATAGAGCCTCCGTCTCTGTCTTCGTCCAGCTTCCTCTTCCACTGGGGGAAAGGCGAGGCGGCCGATGGACCCAGCCTCCATCGCAAGAACCTCGATTGCTATATGAAGAAAAAGAATAACATCTGCCGCCTCCTCAGCGGCAAATACTGGCATACTTCCCTGAGGAAATGTAAACGGTAAAGCACGACATGCATTGCTTTTTTTTTTTTGTTTTTTTTTTGAGAGATTTACAAAACAGGCTCGGTTTTGGTCCAGATGCCTTTGTGCAGATGTTCAGCTTGTTCTAGGCCTGCTGGGCTTAGCGGGCAAAAGACATCGAAGAACTCGGGCCAGTTCACCAGGCCATCATGGCAAATTTCTATCCATCCATCCGTAGGGTCGCGGGGGGGTTCCCTATGCCCATGCCCATGCCCATCCAGGGGAGAACATTTTGGGCGCTGGGCAGATACACCCAGGACAGGACGCCAATCTATCACTGGGTGGAGCTTCCATTTTCTCTCTGTGTCTGCGTGGGTATTCTCTGGGCTCTCCGATTTCCTTCCACAATCCAAAAACCATGGATTTAAGGTAAATTGGCTGCTCTTAATTGCCCCCATATAGTGTTTGTGTGTTTGGAAGTAAGTGTGTGCCCAGCAATGGATTAGCGTCCTCCCCTTGGTGTATCCTCCTAGCACACGGGAACCCTTAGAACCCCCCCCCCCCCTCCCAAGCAACGCACAAGAGAATGTTGGGGTTAGATGCCTTGGTCCCTCCAGCCATAGTACTTGGTGGGAATCGAACCGGGGATCTTCAGGTCGCAAGGCTGGTTTCTTAACCACACTAAAATTTTTCCTGCCATTGTAAATGTGAACGGGCGGCACGGTGGCTTAGTGGTTGACATGTTCTCCTCTCAGCACTAGGGATTCCCGGTTCGAATCCCAATCTGGGTGGAGTTTCCATGTTCTCCCCGTGTCCGCGTGGGTTTCCTCCGGATTCTCCGGTTTCCTCCCACAGTCCAAAAACATGTATCAAGGTCAATTGAGTTCTCCAAATTGCCCCATATAGAGTGTGTCTGTGTGAGTGAATGTGTCCAGTGATGGATTGACACCCTGTCCTGGGTCTATCTGCCCAGCGCCCGAACCGTTCTCCCCTGGATGGGCATGGGGACCCCCCCCCCCCCATTCCTCAAATCCGTGGGGGTGTAGCTTTCTGATGTCCTTTTTGTGTGTACTGTATTTGCAACCTGCTTGTGAGTTGACATGAATATAAAAAATTCTCCGTGTTGCCGTTCACAGAGTGTGTTCTAACCACTACAGAGAGCTGGAGCCGACTTTACCCCGAATGTACGTTTGGGTGCTGGGACTTTTTTCTTTCTTGGTTGGCATCGGCGAGGCCCAGCTGCACAGTGAGGTCGTCAAAGTGGAGAGCAGGATGCTGATGCTGAAACGTAAAACACGGAAGCGTCCCAAAAGGACACCGAGACGAAGAGATGAACCTCAATTATCAAAGAAATAAGATTATTTTTTTTACTTTAAATAGATTTTGTCTATTTTTTTCTGATGAATTGTTCCCGTCATTAAAGAGTTCAAGTTCTAGTACTTTAAGTTCTTTATTTACAATATTACATTGTCATAAAGCAGCTTTACAGTGTTAGAAGCCTTATAACACTGTTAGAAACCCCCAAAAAGCAAGACGAAGTGACAGTGGTGGCACGGTGGTTTAGTGGTTAGTACGTTCGCCTCTCATTGCTGGGCATCCCCATCTGGGAGGAGTTTCCATGTTCTCCCCGTGTCCATGTGGGTTTCCTCTGGGTTCTCTGGTTTCCTCCCACAGTCCAAAAACATGGATTCAGGTTCATGTTGAATGCGCTAAATTGCCCCTATATAGTGTGTTTGCCCAGTGATGAATTGGCATCCTATTAATCAGTGATTAAGTCTCGTTGCTATTAATCACTAATTAAGTCTCGTTCTTACTAATCAGTAATTCAGTCTCGTTGCTAGACATGGCATAGTGGTTAGCATGACCCCCTTTCTGCACTAAGGCTTCCGGGTTCGAATCTCGATTAGGGTGGAGTTTCCATGTTCCCACAGTCCAAAATGATGCATTCAAGGTATGTTAAATGCGTTAAATTGCCCCTATATACTGTAGTTTGTGCGAGTGTGCCCAGTGATGAATTGGTGCTCTGTCTTGGGTGTATCCAGGGAATCGAACCGGGGACCTTGAGGTCGCAGGACTGGTTCCTTAACCACAAGACTACAACTGCCCCATTAATCAGTAATTAAGTCTGGTTCCTACTAATCACTAATTAAGTCTAATCCCTATTAATCACTAATTAAGTCTCGTTCCTATTAATCGCTAAGTCTCATCCCTATTAATCACTAATTAATCTCGTTCCTATTAATCGCTAAGTCTCATCCCTATTAATCACTAATTAAGTCTCGTTCCTACTAATCATTAATTAAGTCTCGTTGCTAGACATGGCGTAGTGGTTAGCATGACCGCCTTTCTGCACTAGGGCTTCCGGGTTCGAATCTCGATCAGGGTGGAGTTTCCATTTTCCCACAGTCCAAAAAGATGGATTCAAGGTATGTTAAATGCGCTAAATTGCCCCTATACAGTGTGTGTTCCCAGTGATGAATTGGCATCCTGTCCTGGGGGTATCCAGGGAATCGTACCGGGGACCTTCAGGTCGCAGGACTGGTTCCTTAACCACAAGCCTACAACTGCCCCATTAATCAGTAATTAAGTCATTAGTAATTAAATCATCCTTTGTGAGAAATGGGTTTCTAGTTACCAGGCATTGTGGCGTAGTGATTAGCACGTTCTCCTCTCAGTGTTGGGCTTTCAGGTTCGAATCCCAATCTGGGTGGAGTTTCCATGTTCTCCCCGTGTCCTTGTGAGCTTTCTCCGGGTTCTCCGGTTTCCTCCCACAGTCTAAAAACGTGGATTTAGGGTGAAAATGACTGCTCTTAATTGCCCCTGAGACCAGCACTGGATTGGCCTCCTGTCCTGGGTGTATCTGCCCGAAACATTCTCCCCTGGATGGGCATGGGGAACCCCCCCCCCCCCACGACACTAGTAGAGGATAAAGTGAAGACCACACCGTTCGAAACGTTATTAAGCACCTAAGCAAAAAAAAAACGATGCAGGTGGCTGTCATGAGAAGTACGGACAGCAGGGGGAGACATACACTACATTTGAGGCGTGGTAGAAATTCCTTTGTCCTGTTGCTTTTCCGAGAACAATAACACTTCTCTAAACCAGTGTCCAACAAAAAAGTATAAAGAACTCATATATACAATGTTTATGTGTACATTACCACTCATTACAGTATTATATAAAAAGAAATTGGGGAGGATGGCTTAGTGGTTAGCATGTTCTCCTCTCAGCACTAGGGATTCCCGAGTTCGAATCCTCATTGGGTGGAGTTTCCATGTTTTCCCCGTGTCCACGTGGGTTTCCTCTGGGTTCTCCGGTTTCCTTCCACAGTCCAAAAACATGGATCAAGTCAACTGAGTTCTCCAAATTGCCCCATATAGAGTGTGTATGTGTGTGTGAGTGTGTGTCCAGTGATGGATTGTAGTTCTGTCCTGGGTCTATCTACCCAGCGCCCGAAACGTTCCCCCCTGGATGGGCATGGGGAACCCCCCCCCTACCCTAGTAGAGGATAAATATTTTTTCAATATGAAGGACCCCTATCAGTTCCCTTAGCCAAGCATCAAACTGAGGTGGTAGGTCAGATTTGGCTGTTGGGGTCTTGGGTCTGCTCTGCTTTACTACTATCTTTCATGAAGTTAAACTGTTGGGATGTTTGAGAGCTTCGAGTGTCTGGGATTTACTCCTGAGTGGCACAGCAGAATGCCCTGAGAGTATGACCATATTTGGTTCTTTTCTTTGGTTAGAATGACCACAGCAGCACCGGTCTAAAAATGTCTTGTTTGTATAGAAAGAGTGAAGTAGCACTTTCTTTTAAGTACCTCATTGTACTTTCATGCCTCAACACTTGTTGCTGGGGCAGTATTCTTTAAGATATTTGTATATACTATTACGAGGGAGTGGTAGCTCAGTGGTCAATCTGAAGGTTGAGGGTTCAAATCCCAGGTCCACTGAAGTTCTCAATGTGGGTCCTTGAGCAAGACCCTTAACCCTCATTGCTCCAGGGATGTTGTGATTAACCCTGTGCTCACCTTGTAAGTTTGGATAAAAGCATCTGATAAATGACCAAATGTAATATACTATTAGCAAACATTACAAGTTCAGTACTGAGCCCAGTGGGAGCCCAGGAGATATTGGAGGGGGGTTTGATGTTGGGAAAATATCTTTGATACAATGAATGCAGTTACTTAAAATAAATTACAGTAGAATATTAATATAACTAATGGGGCGGCACGGTGGCTTAGTGGTTAGTATGTTCTCCTCTCAGCGCTTGGGATTCCCGGTTCGAATCCCAATCTGGGTGGAGTTTCCATGTTCTCCCCGTGTCCGCATGGGTTTCCTCCCATCCATCCATCCATTTATCTTCCGCTTTATCCTCCATTAGGGTCGGCCATCCAGGGGAGAACGTCTCGGGTGCTGGGCAGATACACCCAGAACAGGGCGTCAATCTATCACTGGGCACACACTCACACAGACACACTCTATATGAGGCAATTTGGAGAATTCAATTGACCTTGATCCATGTTTTTGGATCCCGGAGGAAACCCATGCGGACAAGGGGAGAACATGGAAACTCCACCCAGATTGGGATTCGAACCGGAAATCCCTAGCGCTGAGAGGAGAACATGCTAATCACTAAGCCACCGTGCTGCCCCGGTTTCCTCCCACTGTCCAAAAACATGGCTCAAGGTCAATTGAATTCTCCAAATTGCCCCATATAGAGTGTGTCTGTGAGTGAGTGTGCCCAGTGATAGATTGGTGTTCTGTCCTCGGTCTATCTGCCCAGCGCCCGAGACGTTCACCACCTAATGGCCACGAGGAACACCCCCCCCCCCCGCGCGACCCTAATAGAGGGTAAAGTGGAAGATGATGGATGGAATAGTGTGTAAAGTTTCTTATTTGGAGAGAGGAGCTGGAAGCTTGAAGCTTGAATTTTAATACGTGGCTGCAGTAAAATTAAGTAAATGTCTAAGAATCTTACAGAAGATCTGACCGAAGTCGAAGCGTACGAGCAATTTTGTGGCAAAACTGTAGCTTTACAAAATGAAAGCGAGTTCAGCCTGTTGAGCTAAACAGTGATCTGACTGTAGTGCCACCATGAGAGCAAAAGGCACGAGCCAGAGAGTGCAAGAGGTGGGAGGCAGGAAGTGAGGGTGGCAGCGACTCAGGACTCTGTTCTCCTGTGGGTGGTTTAGCTGGCAGCGCTCCCTGCACACACCAGCTGACTGCTCGTGCATGTAAACACCATCCACATGCTGCTGCCGCCGCCGCCCTGCCCCCACGACACAGACCGAAGCCACTCGCTTATCCTGCTCACTTAGAAGAAGGTTGAACTTGCATGCCAAGCACTTTACGCATGTGTGTCATGTTAGCATCGGCCTTTTCTCGAATCGTTCAGGCAGCTATTAAAAAAAACAGTCTGAGAAGCACAGTGAGAAGGTTTCGGTTACCTTGATTGACTGGGATAGTCCTTAGAGCGAGTGCCAGTTTGTGGTGACCACGATAAACAAAGAACTCTTTACAATTACAATTCAGACAAGCAGGGTGACTTCGGGTTCTCCGGTTTCCTCCCATAGTCCATCCATCCATCCATTATCTTCTGCTTTATCCTCTATTAGGGTCGCGGTGGGGGGGGGGTTCCCCATGCCCATCCAGGGGAGAACGTTTCGGGCGCTGGGCAGATACACCCAGGACAGGACGCCAATCTATAACTGGACACACACTCACTCACATAGACACACTCTATATGGGGCAATTTGGAGAACTCAATTGACTTTAATCCATGTTTTTGGACTGTGGGAGGAAACCTGAGAACCCAGAGGAAACTCATGTGGACACGGGGAGAACATGAAAACTCCACCCAGATTGGGATTCGAACTGGGAATCCTTAGCGCTGAGAGGAGAACATGCTTACCACTAAGCCACCGAGCCCCCCTAAAGTTAAATTGAATGCTCTAAATTGCCCCATACAGTGTGTTTGTGTGTCTTTGAGTGAGTGTGTTCCCAACGATAGATGGCATCCTGTCCTGGGTGTATCTGCCCAGCGCCCGAAACGTTCTCCCCTGGATGGGCATGGGGAACCCCCCCCGCGACCCTAGTAGAGAATGAAGTGGAAGATAATGGATGGGTGGATGGATGGACGTGCAAGTCAGTTTCCATGTTCTCCCCATGGCCCCGTGGGTTTCCTCCCGGTTCTCCGGTTTCCTTCCACAGTCCAAAAACATGGCTCAAGGTCAATTAAATTCTCCAAATTGCCCCATATAGAGTGTGTTTGTGTGAGTGAGTGAGTTCTCAGTGATAGATTGGCGCCCTGTCCTGGGTCTATCTGCCCAGCACCCGAAACGTTCTCCCCTGGATGGGCATTGGGAACACACACCCCCCCCCGACCCTAATATAGGATAAAGCAGAAGATAATGGATGGATGTGCAAATCAGTGGAGTTTTTATAAAGATAAAAAATGATGCTGTAAAGACACTTATTACGGCACCGCAGTCCTTTATTAATCATGTTACCTTAGTCAATATAGAGAACTAATGTTACTTAGGTTAATAAAAAAAACAAAATCAGGTCTGAGCTCGCTCATTTAACTCCCAAATATGTAATTAAACAAAAATCTGTATATCCTGGTATTGATGTGAAGCACTTTTAGTATGTAAAATGTTCATTTAAATATAGCTATATATAAAGAGTTTCCAGTGGAAAATCCCTGTTATTTAGTAGAAGGTTAGTACTCGGAGGCTGGGGAATCTGAGGTGTGGGTGTTGGTTGAATGAGGGCGAGGCTGGAGTTGGGGGAGGGAGCATGTGTTTACGTGTGTGAGAGCCAGAAAGAGAAAAAGAACAGGAAAGAGAGAGAGAGAGAGAGAGCGAGAGCGAGCGAGCGGGGGCATTGAGTGCAAGTGGGATGTGTGCCAACACGGAGCCAATGTGGAGGGCTTGATGACAAATGTGTCATCTCTTTTTAGTTGCAGAAGGAAAAACTGCAATGGCAGCACGGGCACGGGAAAGAGAAATTGCGCCGTGTGACTCGAAGCCCTTGGTTAGAAGAGGCGGGGTTCTTCAATGTGGGTCAACCAAAAACAGTGGTTTCTTTAAAAGGCATGCTTTTCAGGTTACATAATTGCAGTTCCAGCTCCACTGCGTAAAAACAAAGGCGAGCTATTTGCAAAACGGGTGATAACGCCTCGACATATGACACGTACGTCATTTTTTGGCCACGGCCGTCTCGTCGGAAAGGCTGCAGCCGTCTGTGTTTTCAGCGTTTCGATCGCAGCAGTGTGGCGCACTGTCTGCGAACGGGGGGTCATCGAGTCCACCAGTCGAACTGAGCCGTAGGCTCCACACCCTGCAAGCCACAAAATCAGGAGAGTGGGAATTTTACAGTGCCATGTTAAGTCAACCCAAAATGTGAGGATTTTTATGAAGTGGGAATACAATTCATACAATTAATTCTCAAGCCGTAATTGAATAACTGGAAATGGCCAAGAGCGCGGACTAATAATGTAGCCGATTCATTATGTTCCAATAAAAACGCTCGATCTTAAAGCTTCATTAAAACGCACTCGGAAAGAAATCACAGACGAGGAAAAGTGGAATTTTTAAGGTAGGGTGGAAAGCAAGCAACCAGCTCTCCCACCATCCCCCACTTCCTGCTGCAGAAGAGAAAAACAGAAGAAACGTGAAAAAGGCCCATTGTTAATATTAATACTCTAAAGGAAAATCATCGAAATATCCCAATTAATCTTCTTAATTAGTTTACTCTTTGTAAATTAGGATTCAAATCCCATTTTAGTCATCATCTATTATTATAATTGTCTCTTCTTGTTATGATTATTCATCCATTCATCCATTATCTTCCGATTTATCCTCTATTAGGGTTGCGGGGGGAGGGGGGGGGGTTCCCCAGGCCCATCCAGTGGAGAACATTTCGGGCACGGGGCAGATACACCCAGGACACCAATCTATCACTGGATACACACTCACTCACACTCTATATGGGGCAATTTGGAGAATACAATTCACTTGATCCATGTTTTTGGACAGATGGGGATTCGAACCGGGAATCCCTAGCACTAAGGAGAACATGCTAACCACTAAGTCACCGTGTCGCCCTGTTATGATTATTATTATCATCATTTACAACACTTTTAGAGTCTAAATTCTACTTTCTCTACATTACGTTAAAAATTAAATGGACGTACTTATGTTATGTTGAATTTCAAACTCTAGTAATCTTCATGGGCGGCACGGTGGCTTAGTGGTTGGCATGTTCTCCTCTCAGCGCTAGGGATTCCCAATTGGAATCCCCATCTGGGTGGAGTTTCCATGTTCTCCCCGTGTCCGCATGGGTTTCCTCCGGGTCGTCCGTTTTTCTCCCACAGTCCAAAAACATGGATCAAGTCAATTGAGTTCTCCAAATTGCCCCATATAGAGTGTGTCTGTGTGAGTGTGTTCCCAGTGATAGATTGGCGCCCTGTCCTGGGTGTATCTGCCCAGCGCCCGAAACGTTCTCCCCTGGATGGGCATGGGGAACCCCCCACGACCCTAATAGAGGATGAAGCGGAAGATAATGGATGGATGGATTAATCTTCATTCGTCTTCTAAGCCACTTTGCATAATTAGGGCTGCAAATGAGCCCATAATATCCATATATTTAGAGGGTGAAATGTAGGAAATCGGCCGGGATAGGTCATCAGTCCATTGCAGCGCTCACACATGTTCACGCCTAAGGACAATTAACTTTCTCCATTTTCTTTAGAACGAAAATTAGTACTCCCACCGAAGATTCCCATGATCATAGGGAGAACTAGCAAACCCTTAATCGACTTGTGTAGTTTTTCGATTGTTAAATACACACACCTGATCATTACACAATCTGTGCATGGCTGTTCTACACCTTGAATCCATGTTTTTGGATTGTGGGAGGAAACCGGAGAACCCGGAGGAAACCCACGGGGACACAGGGAGAACATGGAAACTCCACCCAGATCGGGATTCATGTTATATTGGTAGAACGTGTTAACCATCGTGCCACCGTGCTGACCTGATTATAATACTACTACTACTAATAATAAGGGGGGCACGCTGGCTTAGTGGTTTAGCATGTTCTCCTCTCAGCACTAGGGATTCCAGGATCGAATCCCAATCTGGGTGGAGTTTTCATGTTCTCCCCGTGTCTGCGTGGGTTTCCTCCGGGTTCTCCGGTTTCCTCCCAAAGTCCAAAAACATGGATTGAGGTCAATTGAATTCTCCAAATTGCCCCATATAGAGTGTGTGTGAGTGAGTGTGTGTCCAGCGATAGATTGGCGTCCTGTCCTGGGTGTATCTGCCCAGTGCCCCAAATGTTCGCCCCTGGATGGGCATGTGGAACCCCCCGCGACCCTAATAGAGGATAAAGCAGAAGATAATGGATGTATAATAATAATAATAATAATAATAATAATAATAATAATAATAATAATAATAATAAAACATTAATGTGTTGCATGAATGAGGCTTACACTACCATTGTAAGGGTTGCAGAGAACCTTGAAGAAAAAAAAATTGTGGTAATAATTTGGCACTTTGACACTTTTTACTTGCTTTAAGGCTAATAAATTCGGTAAATTAATTAAAATATGCATACAGTAGTTGACTTTCCATTTGTATTCAGCCTTAGTGTATTCATTAACTTCTTCAGAGTTAAAGTCTTTCTTTAAAGTCTTCAAACAATCTTTAATGCTTGTTTTAAACTTTATAGCTTTGTCATACTCAACGTGTTGGTTATTTTTTTTTATTATTATTTATAATCAGGTCTGGCCTCAGCCCAAAACATTAATTCTATAGCTTACCTTAGAATCAGGCGGCACGGTGGCTTAGTGGTTAGCATGTTCTCCTCTCGGGCACTAGGGATTCCCGGTTCGAATCCCTATCTGGGTGGAGTTTCCATTATTCTCCCCGTGTCCGCGGGAGTTTCCTCCGGGTTCTCCGGTTTCCTCCCACAGTCCAAAAACATGGATCAAGGTCAATTGAATTCTCCAAATTGCCCCATATAGAGTGTGTTTGTGTGATAGTGAGTTTGTGTCCAGAGATAGATTGCCAGAAGATAATGAATGAATGAATACCTTAGAATCATACAAAATATAATGTAAAACCCCGTAAATTTTTTTCCAATGCCCTCGAGTACATTTCACTATGACCACGCCGACTCCTAGTCTCAGCAATTATCAAGGTGCTGTACTGCATTAAACCCCATTACTTAGCCCTGTTCCTATGGCAACATGTGTTTGGGATCTCCTACAAAGGAGAGCTCGTTTCTGTCTGATGTCATTAATGATTTCAATATGAGGGACTGCATTACTTTCATTAAAGATCAAGCACTACATGCAAATGTAACCATGTATTGTCTTGATGATCTCATGGTAATGCTTTCCTTATAGCAAATTTCCATTTGCAATGTGTGTGTTTGGGTTCTAGTTGTAAAGGACAGTGTGGTCCGAGCTCATTGTGTCTTACTGTCTTCTTCTGCATGTATAATGTACTGAAGTGGAGGGAGGACGAGCAGAAGCTCTTTGTCTGCAGTCACTGCTTTCTCCCACTGCAGGCTGAAGTGCATGCCCCACGGAGCAGCGCTTTTTTTTTAAATCATAAAACACTGAACATTAACACTTAGCACGGGGACAACCTCTGCAATCAAGAATCTGAAACAATACTAGTGTCCTTCGAGGCTTCGTGTCTGTGTGTGAGGTGAGAGCAGCACAAAGAGCTTCCTTTAAAAGAAACAACACAGCTCTAACAAAGAGGTGCCGCCCACCGCCACAGACTCCTCCTGCTCCGGGTCTTTTAAGGAGAAGCAGAGTAGAACTGCTGCTGAGACATTAATGGTCTTAGCTCACCATAAAGAACCTCAGCATTAAGATTTTCGGTCTTTATATATATTTATAACGAAATGACCCGAGCAAATTATACTAAAGTTGCACATTTCTTCACCGTACTCATTAAGCTGAGGTTCTCCAAATATACACCTGATGGCAAACCTTTATTCTGTCTTATCTGTATAATTATGCATTCTTCATAAATACTTCCAAAATGGTAGGTAGCTGTTGTTTTTCTGACTTGTGATGTTCTCATTTGTAAGTTGCTTTGTATAAAAGCGTCTGCTATATATATATAGTTCGAATCCCCATCTGGGTGGAGTTTCCATGTTCTCCCCGTGTCTGCGTGGGTTTCCTCTGGGTTCTCCGGTTTCCTCCCACAGTCCAAAAACATGGATCAAGTTAATTGAATTCTCCAAATTGCCCCATATAGAGTGTGTCTGTGTGAGTGAGTGTGTGCCCAGTGATAGATTGGCGTCCTGTCCTGAGTGTATCTGCCCAGCGCCCGAGACGTTCTCCCCTGCATGGGCATGGGGAACCCCACCGCGACCCTAATAGAGGATAAAGCGGGAGATAATGAATGAATGAATATATCAGACGCTTTTTATACAGCCACCGTTTTTATTTTACTTACGTAATATTAAAATTTGAATAAAAGTGTCTGCTATATATATATAAACGGCGCCAACTTTTTAAATTAGTAGCTGTATATGACTGTCAATAAATCTGCATGGCGGCACGGTGGCTTAGTGGTTATCACGTTTACCTCCCAGCGCTGGGCAGTCCAGGTTCGAATCCCACTCTGGGTTCTATACCATCTACTGTATGGTGTGATATCAAACCAAACGGCGATGCCTTTGGATGAAACGCTGTATTCGTCGTTCGGTAAGCTCGTTTGTTCGCGGTGTTTATTTGTTTGCTCCAGTGTGTCGCGGGGAGGCGCTCCCGCACGCGCGCGCTCGCGCGCGCTCCCTCCCCGACCTTTCCCCCAGTTTCGGAGCGCCGGGTTCACCGGGTTTACTCTGACACCGCTGACTCCTGCGCCACGCCCCCCAACAGCCACGCACCCCGTCTCCACCAATGGGGAGCCGGGCACGTCCTGATCACGCGCTCCCCGCGCGGCGATTGGCCGGCCTCTGCTACACCTTTGTTTTTGATTGGTGCCATGTTACCACCCGCCAGACCGCTCTGAATTTTGTTTCTGTGTTTTTTTTTTTGCTCTCGCTTCTCCTCCCCCGTTCTTCCCGATGCACTCAGCTGAGGTCGGACCCCGCCGCTCCAAAAAGTGCTAACACTGCGACGTGCAGCCGTCTCCGTCGTCCTTATTCGCCCAGTTGCCTCGTTTGGGACTCGCATGCCGAGCTTTGCACCCTCTCCGTGTCAGGTAAGCCGAGGTCTTTCATATTGCCACTTGCTGTGCGCATGTAATAAAAGTTGCAACGTGAAAAGTGCTCGAACTTTGGTTTGGCATCGGTGACGTTCGGTGGGGGACGTTAATGTTTGCTCGTTTTCACATTTTCAACACTGCA
>JAFMOD010000047.1:1373624-1396830 GCA_019802435.1 Corydoras maculifer | reverse complement strand
GGGGGGGGGGGGGGGTGTTCCCCCATGCCCATGCCCATGCCCATCCAGGGTAGAACGTTTCGGGCGCTGGGCAGATACACCAAGGACAGGACGCCTATCCATCACTGGACACTCACATTTTATATGGGGCAATTTGGAGAATTCAGTTCACCTTGAGACCGGAGAACCCGGAGGAAACTCCACCCAGATGGGGATTCGAACCGGGAATCCCTAGTGCTGAGAGGAGAACATGCTAACCACTAAGCCACCGTGCCGCCCTGGAGGTAAACCTTTCCTTGCCTTTGTTCACCTGCTAGGGAATCTGAGTGGAGTTGCCATGTCTGTGTGGGTTTCCTCAGGGTTCTCCGGTTTCCTCCCACAGTCCAAAAACATGGATCAAGGTCAATTGAATTCTCCAATTCTCTGTGTCTGTGTGAGTGAGTGTGTGCCCAGCAATAGATTGGCGCCCTGTCCTGGGTGTATCTGCCCAGCGCCCAGTGGATGGGCATGGGGAACCCCCCCCATGACCCTAGTAGTGGATGAAGATAAAATGATGGATGGATTGATGGATGGATATTCACCAGTGATTATTACGAGGCTTACCTCGCAGTGTCATTGCAATTGCAATTGCAAAGGCAACGATCATCAGGGGGCATTAACGTAACCCATGGGTTCCGCTGTTGTTTCGTAGGAGTTTCTTGTCAGCGTAACCCCTCTGCTTTGAGGAAATGACTTTATTTGGGCCTTCCTTTTTAAAGGCTTTGTTTAAAGTATGCTGCATGTCAGTACTTCCTCTTGTCGGTGTCCACCCTTACAAACTGGAGTACTTGGCTTTTGGCGCACGTCAGTCCCGAGTCTATTTTTGGGTGATGGGAGGTTCCCAGTAGGTTTACCGTTGCAGAAGTTGCAACAGTGGGCCCCTATTTTTCCTCTCGCTCGCTGTCTGTCTGTCTATCTGGCTGTGTTGCCACAACTAAATGGAAACCTTTGTGCACGTAAATGACAGTCATCTCAACTTTACTTATACTGCACCAATCCTCTCTAGTAAGTTTAACGTGTCTAATTTAGCTTTTAATATTTCAAATCTGTTACATTTGTTTAGTTGGAGTAATGTGCATGCACTATATGGACAAAGGTATCTATCCACACATTTAGGACAATTGTATGCTTTGTACTTGGGAACACTTCAGGGAAGGTCCTTATTGTTTCTTCAGGATTTTACCTGCACGTAACTTCACGCAATCAGTGCAATCAAACAGTCATATAATAAATATGATAGTTATATGTGAATCATATTATGTGCATCGTATATATATAGTGAAGGGTTTCAGTTGTCCCTCAGCATCAGTGAGAACAAAGCAATGTGCTTCAAGCAGCATCCAGTGATTTAACAGTTGTACTTTTAAAGCACTAACACAGTATGCTTGTATCGATTGATTGATTATTATTTATTTAAATTATTAATAAATAAAATTATTAATTATTTTAAAAAATTTATTGGATAATTAAAAGATAACCTATGCAGACATATGCAAAAATGTAGATGTTGATGCATCTACAAGACTTCTAGGTTGTTACACGGGTCAGTGCCTGCTGCAGCGGCACATCTGACTTGGCCACTGATGTGGAACAAAATGGAATTATGAACAAAAATATGTACATTTTTATATAATTTCCCATTCTAATCTCATTCTAATCTTCACACCAAATAATCCCATATGCCTAAATTCCTGGTATTATTTCAAAAGCTTGATTAAGTATAACCTGTAATCTTTCCTCCTGCAGGGCGACCTCGTGGGCATCTGTGAGGTGATGATGGAGAGAAACCGGCTTATTGGTGAGAAGCTCTGCACCTCTACTTTGGAGTATCACGATCTCGAGGCTGCTGAGGCCCTGGTGTGTATGAGCTCCTGGGTGCAGAGGTCACACAAGACTCGTCCACTGACGCCTACTTCTGACTCCTGTGACTCACTCAGTCTGCACCCCGAAACACTGGAGTCCCCCAAAGATCTGGTGTCCCTCTCCTCTCTAGTAAGTTAAACGTTTGTAATTTAGCTTTTCATTTGAAATCTGTTTATATTTGTTTAGTTGGAGTGATGTGCATGCACTATATGGACAAAAGTACCTATCCACGCATTTAGGACAATTGTATGCTTTGTACTTGGGAACACTTTAGGGAAGGTCCTTATTATTTCTTCAGGATTTTACCTACATGTAACTCTTACCTCAAACCCAGTAAACACTTTTGGGAAGGACAAACACAATGATGCACCAGGATATACCAGGATACCTAACATCAGTGTCTAATCCTTTTTTGTCCATATAATACATATACAATAGAATAAAGCAATATTTACGTAATATTTTGTATCTACAAGAGGGGTTTCCTGATTATGGTTCAATTTATAAATCCTGAACATTACAAATGATGTAAACATTGTTACCTGCTATTCTAACATTTCTGGGATGTCCAGATGGAATTCTTTTCTACACAACATTAAGGTGCCAATCTATCCATGGCTTTTTATAGCTCTTTAGACTATGAATGCCAATGTGGGGGATGCCCACCATTGTATTAATAGAAAAGAACTTCCAGCAATTATTTCGTCACCATCCTCACTACTAGCTGGTAATAAACACCATGCACATACAATCACACATTCCATTACACACACCAGGCAATATTTCATGTCAAAATAATTATGTAGAATATTTCTGGAGGAGGAAATCATGTAGAAGAGCCTTGCAGACATATAAACTTTACAAAAAAGGGAATTGAACCCTGGACTTTTGGCTTTAAGACTATAGTGATGTCCAACTGGCATTTAGAAAAAAAAATATATATATATATATAAAAGAATTGTTTACTTATTAACTTATTGTTTTAATTTTATTTTATCAGTGTATGACCCCTCCACACAGCCCCAGCTTTTCTGAGACCTCTACTACATCCGCAATCATCAACACTATGCCTCCTGTGACCAGCTCAAGCCTCAAATTGTGCTCTGCACTGTCCGCCGGGACAGCCATCCCTAGCAGAGCCGCCACATTCATTCCGAATGCTGTTCAACCTCTGTCTTCTGAGCCTGCCATACAGTGCAGGGCCACCAGTGTGATTCGTCACACTGCCGATACATCCTTGGACCACATTCTTCAATCGCTTGACCACGAGAGATTGGGTTCTTTTGAAAGCCCCTCCCAGCTTACTGAAATCCTCCCGCACCCTGAACCCCAGATCGCCACATCAGACGGACCTCAGACCCGTTCGAGTCCGTGTGTGGCCGAAGCCGAAAGCACCGTCACCTCACCCGTCACTTCAAGCCCTACCCGAGCCTCTCCCTCAATGCCTCACTCTTCCTTAGCCAGCCCACCTCTTGTGTGCCAAGTGTTTCCAGTGAAGGGACAGACTGGAATCATCTCGGCCTTTGTTCAGACCCACGTACAGATGCAGACCGCTGGACCAAAGCCTATCCTTCCTCAGTCCTCTTGTATCTCTCCACCTCTTCTAGTGAGCCCCTCAATGGCTCAGGGTACGGTGATGCTGGTGGTTCCTCAGTCTTCAGTATCTCAGGCTTCACAATGCCAACAAAATGCTGTGACTGTTGGCAACACAAAGCTCCTTCCTTTGGCCCCCGCACCGGTCTACATGCCTACAGGCCAGAGTGGAGCCACTACACATGCTGACCTTTCACGCAGACGCAACTACATCTGCAGCTTTCCGGGGTGTAAGAAGACCTACTTTAAGAGTTCGCACCTCAAAGCTCATCTGAGAACACATACAGGTTGGTGTATATTTAGTTCAGACTCCTGTCGCTCAACATAGACATGGCTCAGAATAACTAAACACTGTCAGTGGGAACTTTCAAATGACACTAACCATGTCCACTCAACACCTGCGTTACAACTGCACTCTTGTTTGCCTTTCGGACATAATATTATTAACCACAGTCTTTGTATATTGATATTTTTAAAAAAATAATAATCAGTCACCGTTCTGTCTTTCTAATTTCCAGGTGAGAAACCATTCAGCTGCCATTGGGAAGGCTGCGATAAAAAATTCGCCCGCTCCGACGAACTGTCCCGGCACCGGCGCACCCACACGGGCGAGAAAAAGTTTGTCTGCTCCGTGTGCGACCGCCGTTTCATGCGGAGCGACCACTTGACGAAGCACGCCCGCCGTCACATGACCGCCAAACGCTCTGCGACGTGGGCCACCGAAGTGCGGGAGCTCAACAAAATGACCCAGAGTCCATCGACACATCCTCCCTCCGTCGCCCTTGGCGTGCTCGTACCTGCCTCTCACTAGGCTCGGCGCTGGCCGCTCACTCATTCACCTCAGGACACTCTCTCCCACTGACCATTTTCCAGGGGAAACACGAAAACCAAGGCTGCTACATATCCATGTACAAAACAAAACCGAACCTGCACTGGATTTGATTCCTACCATGGTTGTTTATAGGGACTTTGTTGTTTACTTTTGATATAAGTTATGTCTACCAAAATGTATGCACTCCATTTGCCAAAGTATTTGTCTTAGTTTGTTACTTGATTTCAATGTCGTGTATATTTGTACATAAATGTAACTATCTATATGAATGTATGGTGTATTCAAACGTGCATTTATTGACCTATACAAATAAATGTTTCTGTAAAAGTGATCCGTATTCCTAGCTGTGATACCTTTTATTCTGCTTTTCCGACATTTACCTCGGTGTTTATGTAATGCTTTGCCTTTAATGTTACCACCATTTAATTGTTTCTGTATTTTTACATTCCAGTAACAATGGAACAAAGTTCCAGATAAAATTTCCTAATACATTAAACTGATCCAATTACCGTTTTGTAAATTATTTCTCCTTAACAGTGTCAGATCGTCCACGATCAATAAATCGATCGTCCACGATCAATAAATGACAGCACGGCGTGGACAACACCAACGCGGCGCTTAAGTCTTCCTATAATACCCAGTAACAACCGCCGTCCAATCACATCGCGCAATTCCGAAGCCGCTTGGGGGGCGCGACCAATCAGAAAGCATATACGGCCTGCAATATAATTAGCGATTGATTCTGTTGGATCCTCCCACCTACCTTTACCGACCTTTAGCCTTCGAAACGAATAATCGTTTCCAATGTGTATTAAGCGTTTGTATTAAATAAATACGAATCCATAAATTCCTTTATTGTTTTTTTTTTTTTTGCAAAACCTAACAATTCGTGTGTTAATCGGATTTAATCCTTACAACACAAACATATCCACGAGGATCAACAAGCAAAGCAGCCCCAGTATAATCCACCAGGACATTTCACAACAATGAGATTATTAAATGATTAAAACACGAGGCGACAAAGTCAAGATCAACTTTTTATTAAATTCTGTACCTGTTGAAAGACGATCATCTGCATAATCTGCATAAACACATTTAGAGAGATTACTCATAATTAATAAACTGCCTATAATCCTGAGGTGCCAATAAATTAGAACTAATAAAATTAGTTTAACTAGTCTAGAGCACACGATCTTACAAGGAAACCAATAGCTTGAACAATAAATTATACATTTAATGATAAAAAAACATTGTACTTTTACAATAAGAAATATATTTAATCTTTTTAAAGAACACTTTGAATTAAACAAGCTTTTTTTTTAATCGTGAATTTATTTTAACTGAAGCCCTAAACTTGTTACTGATACTTATGCTAAAATTTTGAATAATCTAAAGAGCAAAATATCTTCTGAATTCTATATTAGAAAGTGATTAAGAGATTCATTCATAGCTTTTATTTAAAGGTTTATTCTTGCAAATTACACTAATGATAGCTCTATGCCCCTGCCACTTTACGTTTTATTGGATATTTAATTTAAATTTGACTATATTACAGTTTATTGACAAGCTTGTTATTACTATTGCAATTACTAGTAGTATTTATACCCCATGTTTACTATCACACTAAAAAATTGGGGGAAAATCTGTAACTTCTGCAAATTCCCCCTGGGGATTAATAAAGTATTCTGAAATTCTGAATAATCTAAAGAGCAAAGTATCTTCTAAATTCTATATTAGAAAGTGTTTAAGAGATTCATTTATAGCTTTTATTTAAAGGTTTATTCTTGCAAATTACACTAATGCACTATGTTATTATTGCATCTCAAGGTAAGTATTTGTATTTTGGGCAACAAACATTGTACACCAACAAGGATGTGCTTACTTTTCAGAGAATGCAGCGGATGTTTCCGTCAACCAAGGATGTGTGTGTGTTTTTTTAAATGCAAATGTAAAAATGAAACCTTTTAAACATCAAAGACCGACTTATTGTTGAAAGCAACGATGTGTGTATTTAAATAACTACCATTTTTACATTTTCATACAATCGTATGATTTGAGTCGTAGATAAAAAAAAAGTAGTCACGCAGTACAATTTTATTTAATGCCTTAAGAATTGTGATTTTATTTCAAATATTAAATATGAGATTACTTCTTCTAAGTGTAATTAATAATAATGTATAGATGGGAGGGTGTAAACAATATTGTAATTATTTATAATTCTTAGGCTATAGATCTATTTTTAAATAACTAATAATTATTATGTTTGGTTTATTTAAAATGTTGAAAATTAAATCTTAATTAAACCTTAAATAGGTTTAATCTACGTAGTGACAGCTTTTCGGCATACAAATAAATAAATGTTAGTAAAGTGCGACCCCTGCTGTTCTTTTTCGGTATGTAGCTGTAAATCAGATTCTGAATCAGATTGATTCGGCTGATTATGTTCCACACAGCAATCGATGGTGCCTCTCTAATTTCACATTTCACATTTTATTTTCTGAGCCGTCAATTTCATACCTACATTATACTTTGATGCTCCAATTTTATACTTTATTGCTGATATATTTTTTATATTGTATATTATATTTTAGATTAATATTTAATACCGTTGCATATTTCACTTTTTATATTTTATTCTATATATAATAATCTAATTTAAATCTTTTAATTTTACTTTAATAAAAAAATCTTAATCTAGGGGGAGTTTCCATGTTCTCCCCATGTCCACGTGGGTTTCCTCCGGGTTCTCCAATTTCCTTCCACTGTCCAAAAACATGGATTCAAAGTCAATTGAATGCTCTAATTTTCCCCATATAGTGTGTGTTTGTGTGTGTGTCTGTGTGAGTGAGTGTGTGCCCAGCAATAGATTACTGTCTCGCGTGTATCTCCTCAGGGCCCGAAACGTTCTTCCCTATATGGGCATGAGGAACCCCCCACCCCACCCCTCAACCCTAGTAGGGGATTAAGTGGAAGATAATGAATGAATGAATAAATTCATGAATAATATCTCTATGCCCCTGCCACTTTACTTTTTATTGTATATTTAATTTAAATTTGACTATATTACAGTTTATTGACAAGCTTGTTCTTACTATTGCAATTACTAGTAGTATTTCTATCCCATGTTTACTATAACATTGAAAAAAATGCGTAGAAAAATCTGTAACTTCTGCCAGTTCCCCCTGAGGATGAATAAAGTATTCAGATTCTGATGTTCTCTTGTGCAACATCAGTGTCTGACCTTACAAAGGCTCTTCTGAACGACTTCCATACACCCTCCAGAAATGAACGGATGCAGGAATAGCTGCAAAAAAAGATCAACTTAGATGCTATGAAAGCTCTTGTAGTTGTAGATGGATTCTTTTTCCATCATAAAGCACCATATCTAATACATAAGAAAATATGTAAATCAAATGTAAAATTAGGGGCGGCACGGTGGTTTAGTGGTTAGCACATTCGCCTCTCAGCTCTAGGGATTCCCGGTTCGAATCCCCATCTGGGTGGAGTTTCCATGTTCTCCCCGTGTCTGTGTGGGTTTCCTTCGGGTTCTCCGGTTTCCCCCCACAGTCCAAAAACATGGATCAAGTCAATTGAATTCTCCAAATTGCCCCATATAGTGTGTGTGTGTGAGTGAGTGTGTGCCCAGTGATGGATTGGCGCCCTGTCCTGGGTCTATCTGCCCAGCGCCTGAGACGTTCTCCCCTGGATGGGCATGGGGAACCCCACCGCGACCCTAATAGAGGATAAGTGGGAGATAATGAATGAATGAATTGTAAAATTAAGTCAAGTCAAGTTATTTATTTATGTTGCGCTTTTTACAACAGTACATCGTCACAAAGCAGCTTTACAGAATGAAAAGCCTTTAAACCCCCAAAGCCGAAACATTAAGCGAAATTAAGGGCGGCATAATTAGCATATTCTCCTCTCAGCACTAGGGATTCCCAGTTCGAATCCCAATCTGGGTGGAGTTTCCATGTTCTCCCCGTGTCTGCGTGGGTTTTCTCCGGTTTCCTCCCACAGTCCAACAACATGGATCAAGTCAATTGAGTTCTCCAAATTGCCCCATATAGAGTGTGTCTGTGTGTGTGAGTGAGTGTGTGCCCAGTGATAGATTGGCATCCTGTCCTGGGTGTATCTGCCCAGCGCCTGAAACGTTCTCCCCTGGATGGGCATGGGGACCCCCCCCCCCCCGCGACCCTAACAGAGGATAAAGCAGCAGATAATGGGTGGATGGAAAAAGTACCATATCCTCCTGTCTGCATTCTCTTGTATACTTGTACTGTGACCTTCCAACCACTATGTGGAGACAATCTCGTTCCTGATCATTTACAGGCTCCTCTTTACCCCAGCACTCGTTTACTTGACTTTGTTCCTGGATGTTGATACGGAGGGAACTTTTTTTCCCATTTTTATTATTTAATGAATGCACTTTACTTTATTATCAGTCTACAAAAGGCTGTCGATTTTGTATTTATTGATCGATCGCTCTGGTTGGATGAATTGCGTGCAGTTGTATGTAAACATATATATATTTATACATATATATCACAGTATTGTCTGATGACTGCATACTTTTATATGACATTACAAAACCCTGATATTCAGATGCATATCATCCTCATGAGTCCTGGCCTTTTTTTTTTTCTTTTTGCAAGCATGTTGTGTTTTCGAAGGAGAAATGATGTATGTTGCACATGCTGGCAGGTCTGCTCCTTTAACTCTTTAAGATTTAAAGAACTCTGCAGCAAATTTTACTGTTGTTTATCACCATCATTTCCAAATTCTAGGTAAAACCAGACATCTGTGTGGTTATAAGAGAGTAAACATGTGGCTTGGCGCTCTTGTTTACACAGCCGCCTGTGAATCTGGCGGGAAAGATTGTCAGGATCTTTTGTTACAGGCTATTAAAAATTATTTTAGATAAATCCGCGGTCCCTCAGACAATATTTTTTATTTGCGAGGCTTAAATACATTATTATCTGACACGTTGGTATGAAAAACGAGTCATGAACTTTACCATACACAATAGTGCTACTTCTATCAATTATAACATGACATGACAAAAGCTCTGTATTGGTCTAAAGACTCCATAAAATATGTATTTATTAATCGGGAACTGTAGCGAGATTGGCGCATTATTATCATTATTATTATTATAATATATAACGCGCGCCTTTTTGTAAGAATAAAGCAACGAAATGTATATATATCGGTTCAAATTTCCCGCACTTCGCGCCTGACGTCGGCGCTTGTGATTGGCGGGGGACTTAAATAGCCCCCTCGCGCCTGTTTTTGATTGGCTGGCTTCGGCTCGAGCGCCAAGAAACGAATAAAAGGCAGCAGCTGGCGCCGCTTCGTGCAGTCTCTTCCCTTCACTATACAGATTGCAGAGCTTGCTGTGTAATACTTTAGCTAGTTTAGTCGTTCTTCTTTATTTTTTTTAAGAATTCGCTTTTAGTGTTTGTCAATTTTCTGTTTCTTCGCACGTTTTTACTTTATCATCCTTATTTTTTTTTTAAAGATTGTCCTGTGAAACAATGATGACTTCAACTCGCTCTCCCCTCAAAAGCAAACAGGACAATGGCGTTGTTACCAAGTTTGGAAACATGTCTGTGGGTGATAAAGAAAACACGGTGAGGAATCGGTTTTAATGTGTGTTAACTTGTGTTGAACACGTCGTGTCGGTGTTTAAGGTTTAAACGAACGTTTGCTTTTGTTTTATTCAGCCTCCGAGTTTGAACACGACCAGAATTCTGGCTTCGAAAACGGCGCGGAAAATATTCGACGACGCTGAGGTAAGTTTGTAACGTACCGGTTTGTACCGGTTCGAGGTTGTATTAGTGATAAAATATTAAGGGTTTTGAAGTAATTCGCGTGGGGACCGGGGCTTCCTACTTTTAAAAGTCTTTTCAACCAAAAAGACAGCGGTTTCATTCATGTAGGACTCGTTTCAAACAGCTGACTTTTTGGCGGCACTTGCACAATGGGTGGAGCAACTCCGACCAAAGTGCTCTTTTAATGGCATCGTTGCACTAAAACACGGTTTTACGGATTTCCTTTGCTTAATAAAACCCCTTTGGTGGTTTTCGAATTTTCATAAAATGGCGTTCAGTCATTTCCCCAGAGATTATTGCTTTTGTTCTTATTTTCTGTTCCCAACTAGCTCCTGCGCTTGAGTTCGCATTACATTAAAAATAAAAAATTAATAGACCATTATGCAGTGACCGCCAAGTTAGCACTGACTGACACTGAGAAGGTGGACCCAGCATCGAGCATCATTATCTGATCCATCCATTATCTTCCGCTTCATCCTATATCAGGGTCGAGTGGGGGTTCCCCGTGCCCATCCAGGGGAGAACATTTCGGGCGCTGGGCACACACTCACTCACACATACACACTCTATAGGGACAATTTGGAGAACTCAATTGACTTAATCCATGTTTTTGGACTGTGGGAGGAAACCCACAGGGAGAACATGGAAACTCCACCCAGATGGGAATTCGAACCAAGAATCCCTAATGCTGAGAGGAGAACATGCTAACCACTAAGCCACCATGCCCATTATCTAATCTGTTTTCAAAATTTTTTTTATTATCCCCCACTCTGTTTTGGTTAAATCCCTTTGAGGAAGTTTTTCAAGCCTTTTTTTTTCTCTTAACAACACAAAGTCTCAGCATTTCAGGCAGTTAGTGTTTTACCATTTAGTAGTAGTGAAGGCAGGCGGCACTGTGGCTTAGTGGTTGGCACATTTGTATCTCAGTGCTAGGGATCCTGGTTCTAATCCCCATCTGGGTGGAGTTTCCATGTTCTCCCTGTGTCCACATAGGGTTTCCTCCGGGTTCTCTGGTTTCATCCCACAGTCCAAAAACATGGAATCAAGGTCAATTGAGTTCTCCAAATTGCCCCATATAGTGTGCCTGTGTGAGTGTGCCCAGCGATGGATTGGCGCCCTGTCTTGGGTGTATCTGCCCAGTGCCTGAGATGTTCTCCCCTGGATGGGCATGGGGAACCCGACCCCAAAAACATGAATCAAGTCAATTGAGTTCTCCAAATTGCCCCATATAGAGTGAGTGTGCCCAGTGATGGATTGGCATCCTGTCCTGGGTATATCTGCCCAGCGTCTGAAACATTCCCCCCTGGATGGGCATGGGGAACCCCCTGTGACCCTAATATAGGTTAAAGCAGAAGATGATGGATGGATAGTAGTGAAGACTATGATGTGGGCAAGTGAGGTGGAAGAATTATGGTGGCACGAAACACTAGAGGGCAGTGAAGGATTCTATGTACATATTTGAGAGGCACATGGATATGATCAGGTGGGTTAAAAAGGGTAGCTGCAGTGTTCTGGATCAGCTCTAGAAGCTTGATTGTGCAAGCTGGTAGAATGGCAGCAGTGCGTTGAGGCAGGAGAGGATGGAGACTTCGACTAAATATATTTTAATTGAAGTTGTAGCCTTAAGGTTTTTTTTTTTTTTTTTTTTTTCCCCCCCCCCCCCCCCCCCCCCCCCCCCCCCCCCCCCCCCCCCCCCCCCCCCCCCCCCCCCCCCCCCCCCCCCCCCCCCCCCCCCCCCCCCCCCCCCCCCTTACAGTACACGTTTGTGTGCGGCAGTGCTTTCTGTTCTAACATTTCTTTTTCCCGTACAGGTTGACTTGTCTAAAGACATCCAGCATTGGGAATCTCTGAAAGACGAGGAGCGGTATTTCATTTCTCATGTGTTGGCGTTCTTTGCTGCCAGTGATGGAATTGTTAATGAAAACTTGGTGAGTGTTTCGATCGGAACTGAATGTCTGAAAAGCCTGTCTGCCATAGGTTTTTAATTGTGACTGACTTGGTTTATTGTGATGCCACTAGGTGGAGCGCTTCACCCAGGAGGTCCAAGTGACTGAGGCACGCTGCTTTTATGGTTTCCAAATTGCCATGGAGAACATCCACTCTGAGATGTACAGCTTGCTAATTGATACCTACATTAAAGACCCCAAAGAAAGGTGAGTGCCCTAATATTACAGCTTGCTGGGCAGTGATGAGAAGCGCAGGGGTACGGACCTCAGCTGATAATGGGAGCTGAGTGCTGACGTCAGATCTCAGATCAGTAGGCGTGTGGTCAACTGGCTGGAAGATGTCAGCATGACAGTCGCATGTTCTGAGCCCTAACAGGAGTTTTTTTAATTTTTTTTTATTTAAGTGATGGTAGTAGTGTTTTTAATGTTTATAAGTTGTCTAACTTGTATTTCTTTCTCCTGTAGAGAGTATCTATTTAATGCTATCGAGACTCTTCCATGTGTAAAGAAAAAGGCTGACTGGGCTCTTAACTGGATCGGCAACAAAGATGCACAATATGGTATGTATTTGCATGTCATTTATGTTCTCAAGTTATGTGACTTAGTATATTCTAGTTATTGATTGCGAACATGAATCTGTTCAGCTTTTAAACCATTGCCATGCTTTCTGCAGGTGAGCGAGTTGTGGCCTTCGCTGCTGTAGAGGGAATCTTTTTCTCCGGTTCTTTTGCTGCTATTTTTTGGTTAAAGAAACGAGGACTCATGCCTGGTCTCACCTTCTCCAATGAGCTCATCAGTAGAGATGAGGTACCAGTCTTTCATTGAACTGACATTGTGTTCATTCTTCATATTTTATGTAATAACTTGGTTGTAGCTATATTTAATGGCCTGTATTTGGGATTTCAGGGTCTTCACTGTGACTTTGCCTGCTTAATGTTTAAGCACTTGGTAAACAAGCCTTCAGAATATAAAGTCCAGCAAATCATCAGGAATGCAGTGCACATTGAACAGGTGAGATCATGTTCTGATGGAAACCTAGTGTCTGATGATTTCATGAAGTAACCCGTGTTAATTTGCATCTAATGCAGGAGTTCCTGACGGAAGCTCTGCCAGTGAAACTGATTGGCATGAACTGTGACTTAATGAAGCAGTACATTGAATTTGTAGCTGACCGATTAATGCTGGAACTCGGATTTAATAAGGTAAATGTATAATCCTGTTATGGCTTTAAACTCCTGTTGAGGGTGTGGTAGCTCAGTGGTTAGGGTGTTAGGCTATCAATCTGAAGGTTGGGGGTTCAAATCCCAGGTCCACTGAAGTTACCAGTGTGGGTCCTTGAGCAAGACCCTTAACCCTCATTGCTCCAGGGATGTTGTGATTAACCCTGTGTTCACCTTGTAAGTTGCTTTGGATAAAAGCGTCCAATAAATGACAATGTTATGCACTGATCAGTTGTGGTTACACTTAATATTGGAATGAAGTAGCTTGTGGTTACTGAACCAGCCTTGTGACCTGCAACTCCTTGGTTCAGTTTCCCGTTCCTCCATTTCCCCACCATGGCTAAAGTACCCTTGAACAACATGCCTAACCAAAACACATGCTCTGCAAGCATTGTGTACAGGGTTGCTCATTGCTTTGGGGACATGCTCACTTCACCAGTGTACATGTATTTTACTGCATGTATGGGTTGCATGCAAAACAAATGACACAGTAGGCAAAATGAATCAATATCACTTTATATATTTAATTGGCAGTGTTTAGGGATTTGTCACTCATCCTTAATGTTCTTCACATTTCCAAATGACGCATCAAGGATCTCTGCATGTGTGACTAAAAAATGGCTAAGTGCCACTTGGAGTACTTGTACAGTACATATAAATTGTTCAATTTAAAATATTGCTAATGTCACATTTCTTTTTTTTTTTTTTTTTTTTTTTTTTTTTTTGGGTTGTAATAAATGGCCTAGTTGGAGTTCCCATGTTCTCCCCATGTCTGCGTGGGTTTCCTCCGGGTTCTCTGGTTTCCTCTCACAGTCCAAAAACATGCATCAAGTCAATTGCGTTCTCCAAATTGCCCCATATAGTGTGAGTGTGTGCCCAGTGAAAGATTGGCGCCCTGAAATGTTCTCCCCTGGATGGGCATGGAGTACCCCCCTGTGACCCTAATAGAGCATAAAGCGGAAGAAAATGAATGGGTGTTATTAATGGCAGGTTTGTTCTTCCAGTGTCCTCTTATAAAGCTCTGGTTGAATCATGGAATAACTTCTAGTATAGAACAGCTTCAGTTTAAGGTTTATTTGGTACTTTCTTGCTGTAAAGTGATGCTTACCACCATGTCCTGCTCACCAACTTATTAAATGTCTATTTACTTAAACTAATGGCATACAGTTAGCCTTGTAGTTTGTATGGCTGACTTAACACTTGAAAACCTTCTGTAACTGCATGGATGGAATGAGGACTGGAGTTCACACCAATGAGAACAGACTATTGACAACACAGTATTCAATGGCTCTAGTTTTAAAGGGCGCACAAGCAATTGGGCTGGAGCAGTGTTTGGTGCATAAATTAAGTCCATTACTGCTGGCCCTGCCTTCTTCCCCAGCCTCACACCGATCCTAAGACACCTTTGTCAGCATTTCATGGCATTAATTTCCTTTTCAGGGATTGTACTTGTTTACTAAGCCCTCTTAAAAGCATGTAGGTAACAATTTAATACCCTTTGTGTGCAGATCTACAAAGTCGAGAACCCCTTTGACTTCATGGAGAATATTTCTTTAGAGGGAAAGACTAACTTCTTCGAAAAGCGAGTAGGAGAGTACCAGCGCATGGGGGTCATGTCTGGCCCGACAGATAACACTTTCAGACTCGATGCTGACTTTTGATTTCTTACTGGACACTTAACACTTGAAGAGGCTGCAATCTCTGCACCACCTCAGTATTTCGTTCCCAACGTACTCACTCAGCATGACTGCGAAATGCTCCAAAGGACCAGCTCTGTACTGTGTATATTCTCTTAATGGTGTTTTTAAGTGTTTGCAGGTGCCGTTTTATTTTGTGTATCTGTCTGCGGGGACTTGAGCAGTTGGTGATGGATTATTTATAGCTTGTACAAATTTCCTGCTTTCAATTTTCAAATGAATTTTTGTTGGTGCTTGTCCTGATCCAAACTGCTTTCTTCTCTTAATGGCATGTGTAAATAAATTCTGCCGAGTACTTTATGTACAACATTTCAGTGATATCTGCTTGTTACCTTCTAATCAAGTCTAAATCAAAGCTTGCAGAAGTGGTGTGGTTACATATGTAAAGGTGGCTTTATGCATTAGCTCTAAACTATAGACGTGTTTGTCTACTAATTGAGTTCAGCAGCCTTGTTGCTAATAGTGCATCAAATAATTGCTTTGCCGAGATATGCTTATTCGAAAAGGCTTGATGGCCAGTTTGCAATTGCAGAATGCTTTTTAGTAAAGCATTTATAGCATCGGACATCACGTCATCAGTTTTTCAGTTGACTGTCCAGGTGCATAAAGCAAGGCCGATAAGACATGGCTGGGTGAGTATAGTATACTTCCATCCTGCTCAATATGCCAGTGAACACCTTGGTTGTATTAAGCTCCTGTAAGTGTTACTTGTTTCTGTGTTGTATCCTACATAAGGCCTTTATAAAAAAAATTTTCTTAAAGAAAAATTGGTAGGCTGCTCACTAAACACTCTTCTGGGCCCAGTCCAAGGACTGCCACCTGATCAGTAATGCTTATTTTTTTATTTAGGTATTCTTTTAAAATATATTTTAAGCAAAGATGACATTTGGGTACGATAAGAGACAGTTTATTTGTCCCACAATAGGGAAATAACATTCTCAGCTGCAGATATGCTAGAAGTAAGGTGAGAGGTATTTAGTCCTAAGAGATTTATAAAAAAAAAAAGTTACAAGAATTAGAAATCTATATACATGATAAAATTCAAATATTTTGTTATTTACAGTCCTACAACAGAGGAATGAAATGAAACAAATCTTGCACATATGGTATCTGATTAAGCCTCTACCTGTTCCTCTTGTTAGTATAGCTTTATTAAGTGGCGTAATGTTCCTGAAAGTGTGACAGGAGTTTGTGAATACTGTGGTGAAGTCATAAGAGCCCTAGTAAGCTGTGAACACACTCTTAACCCCATCGATAATGTTTTTCATGAGCGTATTTTTCGTTAGGTTTACAACTTACTCAGGTTCTTGTGTTTTTTTTTTTACCAAATATCTACATATTAAGGGCCCCTGACTGCTAACTTCATTGGACATTTGAGATGATTCATTCATTCATCCTTTATCTTCTGCTTTATTCTCTATTAGGGTTGCAGGGTTGTTCCTAATGCCCATCCAGGGGAGAACGTTTTGGGCGCTGGGCAGATAGACCCAGGACAGGGTGCCAATCTATCGCTGGGCACACTCTATATGGGGCAATTTGTAGAACTCAATTGACTTGATCCATGTTTTTGGACTGTGGGAGGAAACAGGAGAACCCAGAGGAAACCCACATGGACACTGGGAGAGCATGGAAACTCCACCCAGATGGGGATTCGAACCGGGAATCCCTAGAGCTGAGAGGAGAACGTGCTAACCACTAAGCCACCATGCCGCCGACCATTTAAGATGTCTAAACTTATTTGGGCATTTGAGTTTACACATACAGCTTCTAGTCACGATCTAGTAAATTTCAGTATTACAGCGCATGTATAAATAGGTTTCTAAAAAAAGGGTCATTTTTGAATGACAAAGGTCGTCATGGAAGGTTGATACTGACTTAATGTTTCCCACATTGTTCGGAATGGATCACAAGGTTAAGCAGGTGCTGTGATTAGGAAAAAGTTGCTGTGACAATCCGCACAAGTGTAAAATGAATCGACTAGTTTGGCCAGTAAGGTTCTGCTGGCTGTCAAATCGTTTTACAATTAATTAGCACATGGGTAACTTTAAAAGCCCTTAGTGTATTTATAGCAGGTGTTATCTCGACGCCTCATGGTATAAGCAGAGGGAGCCAAACCTCTGGTTACTTTCAGGGTTAGAAACGAACTAGATAACAACTAGCACTTAAAGATGTTAAGTTCTAGTCATTTATCCCAACATTTGTTTTTTAAAAGTTCATTGCATTTGGCCATAAAGTAGTTGTATGCAGGGTTCCCCAGTTTAATTTCATGGTCCAAAAATATGGTTCAAGGTAAATTGAATGTTCCAAATTGCCCCATATGGAGTGTGTTTGCGTGAGTGTGCCCAGGGATGGATTGGCGCCCTGTCCTGGGTGTATCTGCCCGGCGCCTGAAACATTCTCCCCTGGATGGGCATGGGGAACCCCCCTGTGACTCTATTAGAGAATTATATGGATATAAATCAATTCATTATCTTCCACTTTATCCTGTACTAGGGTCGCAGGGGGGTTAAAGATGCCCATCCTGCGGAGACTGTTTCGTGTGCTGGGCAGAACAAGGAATTTCTAGCACTGAGAGGCAAACGTGCTAACCACTAAGCCACCGTGCCGCCATATATATATATAATAGTGGTTATATAATATAATAGCTTAGTGGTTAAGCATGTTCTCCTCTCAGCACTAGGGATTCCCGAATCTGGGTGGAGTTTCCATGTTCTCCCCGTGTCCGCATGGATTTCTTTCAGGTTCTCCGGTTTCCTCCCACAGTCCAAAAACATGGATCAAGTCAATTGAGTTCTCCAAATTGCCCCATATAGAGTGTGTCTGTGTGAGTGAGTGTGTGCCCAGTGATAGATTGCCCCCCTGTCCTGGGTGTATCTGCCCAGCGCCCAAAACGTTCCTCCCTGGATGGTCATGAAGAACCCTCCGCCACCCTAATGTAGGATGAAACGAAAGATAATGAATGAATTAATATATATATATATATATATATATATATATATATATATATATATGGGCATGGTGGCTTAGTGGTTAGCATGTTCTCCTCTCAGCACTAGGGATTCCCGGTTCGAATCCCCATCTGGGTGGAGTTTCCATGTTCTCCCCGTGTCTGCATGGGTTTCCTCCGGGTTCTCTGGTTTCCTCCCACAGTCCAAAAACATGGATCAAGGTCAATTGAATTTTCCAAATTGCCCCATATAGAGTGTGTCAGTGTGAGTGAGTGTGTGCCCAGCGATGGGTTGGCGCCCTGTCCTGGGTCTATCTGCCCAGCACCCGAAACTTTCTCCCCTGGATGGGCATGGGGAACCGCCCCGCAACCCTAATAGAGGATAAAGCGGAAGATGGTGAATGGATATATATATATACACAGTGTATATAATATGGCTAGTGTTTATATGCAATGTTAACAGTGAAAACTGATATTAACAGTACATGAAATTCAATGAAGTATTTTTTAATTTAATTTGAAGCAGTATTTATAGCACTGTGGCGTTAAATCTTCTCAGCAAAGAGGTCAGAGTGGCTGCAGAGTGGTCTTTTTAGTTCCTTTTATTTAGTTTTTGACAAACAGATCAGTTAATGAAGTTATATTTAAAGTGTAAGCTGTATTGACGTTACTGCTTTGTCAGCGACTATTCTATCTATAATGATAATAAACAATAATGTCCTAGTTGTTTGGTTATGCTTGTTGTTTAAAGCCTTTAATAATTGGAGTCCTATTCGTCCTAACATCGTTGCATTTGCAGTTACTAATCATATCAGGGATTTGGAGCTGGTGGAAGTGCAGTCCCATGTGTTGACAGACATCAAGATACTTTTATTGGTATTTATTATAGGCATTCCTGTCCGCACTCTATCCTCCTGAGGTTTATGGTCCTGATGACATGTGCTGTATATAATGCTGAATAAGCTTTTTAAAGCCCGGACGGGGAACGTAAATAGTTTTCAGGCCTGTGGTTATTGTAAATCGAATCTTCTCGGGCTTTTGGTATCAGTTTCAATAATGCGTGCTGCTGTACGGGTTCGAATCCCAATCTGGGTGGAGGTTCCATGTTCTCCCCGTGTCCGTGTGGGTTTTCTATGGGTTCTCCGGTTTCCTCCCACAGTACAATAACATGGATTTAAGGTAAATTGATTGCTCTATATGGTCTCTATCTAAATTGCCCCTATTTACTGAGTGCCACCCCCCCTCCCCATGACCCTAGTATAGGATTAGGCAATGTACATGTGTATATATATATATATATATGAATCACCTTAGAATTAAAAGTCATTTGAAAGCAAATATTTTTGTCCAATGGGACATAAAGTAATAATAGGCATAACGGTGGCTTAGTTTTTAGCATGTTCGTCTCCAAGTCAAATCCCAATCTGGGTGGAGTTTCCATGTTCTCCCCGTGTCCACGTGGGTTTCCTCCGGGTTCTCCAGTTTCCCCCACAGTCCAAAAATATAGATTTAAGGTAAATTAAATGCTTTACATTGCCCTATATACAGTAATGTTTGTGTGAGTGAGTGTGTGTGCAGTGATAGATTGGCACCCTGTCCTGGGTGTATCTGCCCAGTGCCCGAAACATTGTCCCCTGGATGGGACACTTGAAGACCCCTGTGACCCTAGTACAGGATTAAGCAGAAGATCATGAATGAAAAACAATAATAATCTTAAATGACTGAATTATTTGGTAAATTGGATTATAGTTCTGTGTACATGTTGGTACTTCATGGATAATCATTATTTGTTATAAACCAAAAAAAAAAGTTCTATTTTTTGACAGACTCGTGTAAATCAGGCTTCAAACTTTTCCGAAACAAACCTAGTTAGGCATCTAACACATAAGTAGTATTAGAAAATATGTAAATCAAATGTAAAATTAATACAAATCACACATGATCAACAAAACCATTATTGCTGGAGTTTAAAGTATTAATGAATTGAATTGATAAACATTTCACTTGAGATTTACAAAATGTTATTTTATCCATCCATCCATTATCTTCTGCTTCATCCTCTATTAGGGTCGTGGGGGAGGTTCCCCATGTCCATCCAGGGGAGAACGTTTCAAGTGATGGGCAGATACACCCAGGACAGGACGCCAATCTATCTCTGGGCACACACTCACTCACATAGACACACTATATGGGGGCAATTTATTCATTTATTCATTCATTATCTCCCGCTTATCCTCTATTATGGTTGCGGTGGGGTTCATCATGCCCATCCAGGGGAGAACGTTTCGGGCGCTGGGCAGATAGACCCAGGACAGGGCGCCAATCCATCGCTGGGCACACACACTCGCTCACACAGACACACTCTAAATGGGGCAATTTTGAGAATTCAATTAACTTGATTCATGTTTTTGGGCTGTGGGAGGAAACCGGAGAACCCGGAGGAAACCCACGCAGACACGGGGAGAACATGGAAACTCCACCCAGATTGGGATTCGAACCGGGAATCCCTAGCGCTTAGAGGCGAATGTGCTAACCACTAAGCCACCGTGCCGCCCGGGGGCAATTTAGAGCATTCAATTTACCTTGAGGGCGGCATGGTGGCTTTGTGGTTAGCATGTTCTCCTCTCAGCACTAGGGATTCCCAGTTCGAATCCCAATCTGGGTGAAGTTTCCATGTTCTCCCCGTGTCCGCGTGGGTTTCCTCCGGGTTCTCCGGTTTCCTCCCACAGTCAAATGACATAGATCAAGTCAATTGAATTGAGTTCTCCAAATTGCCCCATAGAGTGTGTCTGTGTGAGTGAGTGTGTGCCCAGCTATAGATTGGCGTCCTGTCCTGGGTGTTTCTGCCCAGCACCTGAAACGTTCTCCCCTGGATGGGCATGGGGAACCCCCCCCACGGCCCTAATAGAGGATAAAGCGGGAGATAATGAATGAATGAATTCTCAACTGTATTTTTATTACCTGGTATAAAATCCACCCTGTCATGAAGACATTTACAAACAGGTTGCTTAACAAGTTAATGGTTATATCACCATAAAAAAAGACATTTCTCTTTAACAACTGGCTCAGAGCAGCTGTTTAAAACAAGCGAATCTCGCGCCCTCTTCCTGTCCATTTAAGGACGTCACTGAAAGCTCGGGTGCTGGGTTGTTGCTTCGTCACACCCCGGGCCACTCAGCGTACTCCAGAACAACTGTCTTTTCAAAGTATTAATAGCTCTGAGGCTTGTAAACACAGCCAAGAGGCCACTTTAGCGGCTTTTTAAATGAAGAAATTGTTATAAAGCCCATTACGACCTTCGTGTTCCCACTTTTCTAAGATACGAACCATCCGTAGCACCGACGGCCCTGTTTTAAACCACCGTGGTGTCATTCTGCCTCTCGTGTAGCATGCAGAACCTAATCAGAGCTATTCTGAGCAGCCATTATCACTTTAAGTACATAAGAGTTGACGGGAATCCTAGAGGATTGTGCTCAGCGACTATCTCTGTATCCAGTGTGAACCAGGTCTAAGTATAGTGCCTCTAAACCAGAGCCTAGGCTTTGTGAAGATGAAAAATGCACGCATGTAATCCGGCTATGGCACAGGCTGACGGCACAAGGGTCTACTGAATAGCCGGTCTTTTGAAAAAGCACTTCATAAGGTCACACATCTCACAAATGAGCCGATGAGCGACGTCTCAAGCAAACCCATGCGTTCGCAGCCTGAAAACATTAAGCCCCATTAAATTAATGGAATTAATGAACACAATTCCCTGATGACTGTGTAGCGTACACTGGGTTAGCAGTCCATGAGAATCTGTGATATAACAAAGGGGCAATCGTGACTTGCATTTTGAACCCGAGAAAAATATGCCGATTGTTTCCTCATAGGGCCGGGGGGCGAGGGCAAATAAGGAGCTGGAGGGAAGCAGATAGCGCCGAAGAGTTGCGTTAAAGTGCACACGAAGACACCTGTTGCACGCCATGACCCTAAAAGGACACGGCGGGGCCAATCAGAGCACAGCGGCTCCCTGCCTTCCAGAGAGCAGTTGTGGAGGGACAGAGATCCTCATCCATCCACTTCCATTCAGCCACCTAAACCCCACCTCAGCTGTCTGGTATGTTTGGGCCCCCATCCTACATACCAGGGCAATGGCCGAACCACATAGGCCACATAACATAGTGCTGTGCTTTTACCCCCTGGGTCGCTTTTTTTCTGGTTCGCGTCCGTTCAATAACTGATGCCATAACGTTCTCCCCGGAGTTTCCATGTTCTCCCCGTGTCCGTGTAGGTTTCCTCCGGGTTCTCCAGTTTCCTCCCACAGTCCGAAAACATGGATCCAAGTCAATTCTTCAAATTGCCCCATATAGAGTGTGTCCGTGTGAGTGAGTGTGTGCCCAGTAATAGATTGGTGCCCTGTCCTGGGTGGATCAAGTCAGAATTCTCCAAATTGCCCCATCCATCCATGCATCCATTATCTTCCGCTTTTATTCTCTATTAGGGTCGTGGGGGGGGTTCCCATGCCCATCCAGGGGAGAACGTCTCGGGCGCTGGGCAGATACACCCAGGACAGGATGCCAATCTATCACTGGGCACACACCCACTCACACAGACACACTCTATATGGGGCAATTCGGAGAATTCAAGTGACCTGATCCATGTTTTTGGACTGTGGGAGGAAACCGGAGAACCCGGAGGAAACCCACGCGGACACGGGGAGAACGTGGAAACTCCACCCATATTGGGATTTCGAACCGGGAATCCCTAGTGCTGAGAGGCGAACTTGCTAACCACTAAGCCACCATGCCGCCCTTCAAATTGCCCCATATAGAGTGTGTCTGTGTGAGTGAGTGTGTGCCCAGTGATAGATTGGCGTCCTGTCCTGGGTCTATCTGCCCAGCGCCTGAAACGTTCTCTCCTGGATGGGCATGAGGAACCCCCCCGCGACCCTAATAGAGGATGAAGCGTAAGATAATGGATGGATGTATGGATCCCAGGATCAAATAAGTCGGCCGTGTGAACTTTTGACTCCCATTCGCATTTCTTATTGGGCCGCCAACCTGTAATGCAGTCCCACATAGCGTTCTCAGATGACTGAATGGGAACTGCGATTGCATCACGGCCCTCCTGGCACTAATGCAAAACATGCCGAATGGGTCACGTTTGGTATGCTTCGGGTTAAACGATTGCCTTAATTGTTATAACAAGTCTACTGTCAGTCAAGCAACTGGGGTCACTATATATTCAAAGTATATAAGACGAGCTTTGCTGTGA
>JAFMOD010000047.1:1357033-1373432 GCA_019802435.1 Corydoras maculifer | reverse complement strand
TGTGGGTTTCCTCCGGGTTCTCCGGTTTCCTCCCACAGTCCAAAAACATGGATTAAGTCAATTGAGTTCTCCAAATTGCCCCCTATAGAGTGTGTCTGTGTGAAAGAGTGTGTGCTCAGCGATAGATTGGCGCCCTGTCCTGGGTGTATCTGCCCAGCGCCCGAAACGTTCTCCCCTGGATGGGCATGGGGAACCCCCCCCCCACGACCCTAATAAAGGATAAGGCGGAAGATAATGAATGAATGAATGAATGAATGAAAGGTTAAAGGGTTAATAAATTGTTCTCCTGAATTAATGTTGCTGATGAATTTGAATTTATTATTATTTAGTGATTTCCTTTCATTTTTCAGTATCAAACGCCAGTCAGTTCAAAAATGTTTCACGTTTAAATAAGGATTTCATTCGTTACAAACTAAAAAACAAAGTTAATAAAATGATTGATCCAGTTGATCTATATTTCTTTCTTTTTTGTTTTCTTTATTGTTAATAAGGAGACATTGTTATAAAAGAGGTGCACTTAGAACAAATTCATAGACAAATCATACTACAGTGGGCGTGTAAAAATACATTTTCATCCCATTTTGTCATGTACGGGGGGGGGGTGCGTGTGTGGGGGGGGGCACAAAAAGTTTTCTTCTTCCTAGGGGGGGGGCTTAACAAAAACCATTTGAGAATCACTGCTCTAAAGCAATTAGAAGCTAATGTTACAATAAGGCTGGTCCTGCTGCAGAACAAGAGTCTTGGCTTCAAGGAGGTGCAATTCCATTTTTGTCATATCCTGTCACAGAAGATCAGCATTCCCTTCCTCTTATTTGGGCTTGTGGAAATAGCTGATCCCGCCCCGGCCCCCCCGGCCTCCCCTGGCCCCTCTGCATATTTAAGGGGCATCCCTCTCCTTCACCCTCTGTCCCAGTGGAAGCTCCAGTCTTGTGCTTCAACCCGGTGAGTGTTCAATACCTTCTTTCCATGGACGACCACAGAACTGAATCTTATTAACGTGCAGAAGAACGCGTGTTTGTGGATTTCAGGTCGGTCAGTTTGGGAATTCCAAAATAAGGCTTGGTTTTGAGAAATAAAGCGGTGAATTTGATGTTAAGTAAATGTTGCCAGTTACTCAGGAAGCTGTTCCGAGTTCATACTGTAGATTGGATTTAGAATAGTGCAGATGAATTCGTGGCTAATTGTTTGTGATCAGCGTGGGGGCAAATAGAGGTATCAGTGGTGACAGTGTTATTAAGAACATGGAGCTTGAGAGCCAGCTGAGCCATGATCTGCCGTCACTCAACATCTGACAAGGACTGGCGTTCATTAAATTGCTTAATTGCTCGCGGCAGGATCTTGGAGAGTATAGTGGGTACCAATGTTCTACCAGTTGAGGTCTTCATGCTATAATAGTACTAAATAGTTATTTGCTCTATTATTCGATCAGCTTCGTTTCCCAAGACCAGAAACCGTTTAATCATGTGTGACGACGACGAGACCACCGCCCTCGTGTGCGACAACGGCTCTGGCTTGGTCAAGGCTGGATTTGCTGGTGATGATGCCCCCCGTGCCGTCTTCCCATCCATTGTTGGAAGACCTCGTCATCAGGTATTTTTATTTAGACACAATGGTTCGAGTTTTGGGGCGGCACGGTGGCTTAGTGGTTAGCATGTTCTCCTCTCAGCACTAGGGATTCCCGGCTTGAATCCCAATCTGGGTGGAGTTTCCATGTTCTCCCCGTGTCCGCGTGGGTTTCCTCCGGGTTCTCCAGTTTCCTCCCACAGTCCAAAAACATGGATGAAGTCAATTAAGTTTTCCAAATTGGCCTATATAGAGTGTGTCTGTGTGAGTGAGTGTGTGCCCAGCGATGGATTGGCGCCCTGTCCTGGGTGTATCTGCCCAGCGCTTGAAACATTCTCCCTTGGATTGGCCTGGGGAACCATCCCGCGACCCTAATATAGGATAAAGCAGAAGATAATGGATGGATGGATGGGTTTTGGAGGTCGCCTTGTGTGCGTTAAAGGATGAAGAAAAAGAGGTATATGTTTTCTGATGAACGCCGTTTCCCTGACAGGGTGTGATGGTGGGAATGGGGCAAAAAGACAGCTATGTTGGAGACGAAGCCCAGAGCAAGAGGGGTATCCTTACTTTGAAGTACCCCATCGAACATGGCATTATCACCAACTGGGACGATATGGAGAAGGTGAGTGTCAAGAACTTAAAAGCCACAACCTCTAGTCACATAATTTGTGTTTTGCATATCAATAAGGACTTTAATCAGAAGAAAAATAAGAGTAAACAGTATGTTTTGTTGGCGTCTTTCAGATCTGGCATCACACTTTTTACAATGAGCTGCGTGTGGCCCCCGAGGAGCACCCCACCCTACTTACTGAGGCCCCTCTCAATCCCAAGGCCAACAGGGAAAAGATGACCCAGGTTGGTACAGTTATTCATTCATTCATTCCCTACTACTGTCGCAGAGGGGTTCCCCATGTCCATCCAGGGGAGAGCATTTCGGGTGCTGGGCAGATACACCCAGGACAGGATGCCAAGCTATCACTGGGTACACCCTCACACAGACACACACACGCTTTATGGGGCAATTAAGAGCATTCAATTTACCTTTTGGGAGAAAAACCACATGGACATGGAGAAAACATGGAAACTCCGCCCAGATTGGGATTCAAACCTGGATCCTCAGCGGATCTAAGAGGAGAACATACTGATCACCAAGCCACCGTGTCACCCTGGTAGAGTCCAAATAAAGCTCTGCTTCTTGCAACAATTTAAACAATAAGTGACCTCCTTCTTCTTACAGATCATGTTTGAGACATTTAACGTCCCAGCCATGTATGTGGCCATCCAGGCTGTCTTGTCTCTCTATGCATCTGGTCGTACCACTGGTCAGTATCTGGAAACATCATCACTGTTAAAAGAAAATCAATCTAATTTACTAGTTACTATTTAAAATGCATTTTTACTCTCTGCTGTTCTGCCGTACAGGTATTGTGCTGGACTCCGGTGATGGTGTCACCCACAATGTCCCTATCTATGAAGGTTATGCTCTGCCCCACGCCATCATGCGTCTGGATTTGGCTGGTCGTGACCTGACTGACTACCTGATGAAGATCTTGACAGAGCGTGGCTATTCTTTTGTCACCACTGGTAGGTTCATTTATTATCTCCCACTTATCCTCTATTAGGGTCGCGGTGGGGTTCCCCATGCCCATCCAGGGGAGAACGTCTCGGGCGCTGGGCAGATACACCCAGGACAGGACACCAATCTATCACTGGACACACACTCACTCACACAGACACACTCTATATGGGGAAATTTTGAGGATTCAATTAACTTGATCCATGTTTTTGGACTGTGGGAGGAAACCGGAGAACCCAGAGGAAACCCACGCAGACACGGGGAGAACATGGAAACTCCACCCAGATGGGGATTCGAACCGGGAATCCCTAGTGCTGAGAGGCGAATGTGCTAACCACTAAGCCACCGTGACGCCCACTGGTAGGTTACTAAAGCAATAAGGGGCGAGGGACGAAGGACGAGAGGACGTGCATAATTCTGAATAAATAAATAAGGGTGTTATTAGGCATGACGTGTAGCCGAATACAGTTATACTTCTTTCGCGGGATTTATTTACAATAACGCACAACCTTGAGTGCCTTATTGCTTTTCTAAAATGGTTACAAAAACACTATAATAAAAAATATGAGGTTAGATTCATAAATGTGTTTACTAAAAGCAAAATCGCTAATAAACTGATCTGCCACGTAATTTAGTCCGGTTTTTAGTGAACAATAACCGCTAAGTAACAGGTTTCTTTAACAATCAAATTCTTCCATCTAGTGGCCAAATTATAGAATGCAGTTTACAAAAAACATTGGAAAAAGTATGTATTGTATATCACGCATTGATACAAATGTGAAACGGTCAGAGGTATGTGTTATTGTCAATAATGTCACTGGGAGACAAACGGCTCAGCCAATCAGATTTGAGTATTCATTCATTTATTTATTATTTTCCGCATTATTCTCTACTAGGGTTGAGAGGGGGGGGGGGATTCCACACGCCCATCCAGGGGAGAATGTTTCGTGCGCTGGGCACATACACAATCTATCGCTGGGCACACTCACTCACACAAACACACTATATGGGGCAATTTAGATCACCATGTCTTTGGAGTGAAACCAGAGAACCCAGAGAAAATCAATGTGGACACGGGGACAACATGGAAACTCCACCCAGATTGGGATATGAACCTGGCTCCCCAGTGCTAAGAGGAGAACATACTACATACTACACACTAGACCATCGTGCCACTTATTAAGATGTATACAATGATAAGTAACAATGTGTAAGACTTGGATGACCATTGACCGTAACACTGTCCTTTATAGCTGAACGTGAAATCGTCAGAGACATTAAAGAGAAGCTGTGTTACGTCGCTCTGGACTTTGAGAACGAGATGGCCACCGCCGCCTCATCCTCCTCCCTGGAAAAATCCTACGAATTGCCTGATGGCCAGGTCATCACCATTGGCAATGAGCGTTTCCGCTGCCCCGAGACTCTTTTCCAGCCTTCCTTCATTGGTATGCCTTGTTCTCCCAATAAATTGACTCTCTGCCATGGCTTTCCTTTGACTTTTTCAACTACCTTTAGGTATGGAGTCTGCTGGTATCCACGAGACGGCCTACAACAGCATTATGAAGTGTGACATCGACATCCGTAAGGACTTGTATGCCAACAATGTTCTGTCTGGTGGTACCACCATGTACCCTGGAATTGCTGACCGCATGCAAAAGGAAATCACCGCCCTGGCCCCCAGCACAATGAAGATCAAGGTAAGAAATGAAACATGCCATGCCAAAACCATCCTGATAATTTAGTCTGCTCAGCATTCACACTGATCTTTTCTCACTCGTGTTGTAGATTATCGCTCCCCCTGAGCGTAAATACTCCGTCTGGATCGGTGGCTCCATCTTGGCTTCCCTCTCCACCTTCCAGCAGATGTGGATTAGCAAGCAGGAGTACGACGAGGCAGGGCCCTCCATCGTCCACAGAAAGTGCTTCTAAATATCCTCCACCGTCTATTAACCCGCATTGTATCTGCATTCGTCCTGTTCTGTTTACTGTATATACCTGACTCTTGTAATAAAGTTGATTACCTGTAACTCTTCAAGTGTTTTGTTATCTTGGCTCAGATAAGTATGTATGATTCCTTGTTAAAAATGTAATTAGAAGAAATTGTTAAATAAACACTTTGACTTTTTTTTTTTTTTACTTTAATTACACGTAGGTGCATGAACTATTTCATTCATTCATTCATTCATTATCTTCTGCTTTATCCTCTATTAGGGGCCCATCCAGGGGAGAACGTTTCGGGCGCTGGGCAGATACACCCAGGACAGGGCGCCAATCTATCACTGGCCACACACTCACTCACACAGACACACTCTATATGGGGCAATTTGGAGAATTGATCCATGTTTTTGGACTGTGGGAGGAAACCGGAGAACCCGGAGGAAACCCACACGGACACAGGGAGAACATGGAAACTCCACCCAGATGGGGATTCGAACCGGGAATCCCTGTGTTGATAGGAGAACATGCCAACCACTAAGCCACCTTGCCGCCCTGCATGAACGTTTATACTTCTAAAAAAATTCAGTAAAAACATAATCATACTTCAACGTTGAATAAAGTAATTATTTTACAATATACTAGTGCTTTTATTTAAGTTGGGGTCTTCAGTACGTCTGTCACCCATGACCAGTACAAAGTCTTTGTCCCACATCTGGTGAATTGGAATTTGGTCATCCTATAAACAGCCGATCAAAACGTGCTGCCGTGAGATTAAGGTTAATCTGAAGGGGTTGAAGAAAACCAAGTAGCAGTTTTCAACAAAGTTGCATGACTAGAGTTTATGTCTCTTAATATGACGTAATTGGACCCAAAAAGTGTCCTATCATCAGTTTTAAAAGTCTCATATTATGACGTCATTTCAACTAAATTACAAAACCCTATTATATTTAGGATTTACCTATAACTAATTAGTGGTAAGCACATTTGCCTCTCAGCACTAGGGATTCCCGGTTCGAATAACCATCTGCATGGGTTTCCTCCGGGTTTCCTCCCACAGTCCAAAAACATGGATCAAGTCAATTGAGTTCTCCAAATTGCCCCATATAGAGTGTGTCTGTGTGAGTGAGTGTGTGCCCAGTGATAGATTGGCGTCCTGTCCTGAGTGTATCTGCCCAGCGCCCGAAACGTTCTCCCCTGGATGGGCATGAGGAACCCCCCGCGACCCTAATAGAGGATAAAGCGGAAGATAATGAATGAATGAACTATAGCTAATGCGCTAATGGAGGATGTTTGATAAGGACGTCTCCTCGTTCACTTTAAAGAGTCGACTCTTAGAGCCGGATGGATCACTAGGGAGCACAGCCACACGGTCGCCTAGCAACAGTGCGTCTGGAGCCTGAGGAAGGAGGAGCGAGTGTGTGCTCATCCTCACCGCTCTGCACCTTTAATCCACCGAACACGGTAAGCTCCATATTACAGTTTTTACAGCACATACGAAATAGTAAACAATCCAACTCGGATTGAGAACCGGGATAGGCTGCAGCCCTTCGGCAAAATGCACCATAGAACCCGCCATCTCTTCAGCCTCCATCTTCTGATGGCGCAGTTTCTGGGAGGAGAGAAAGTGCCGTTTGTTATGTGGCTTCTGCTGTTGTTTTTTATCCTCATGACCATTGTTTTAACGTCTAACGTTATTTGTACGATTTTAAAAACGAAAACACACCTCGCGTTATAATTAGAAGTATTTAAAAAATAAAATAAATAATAGGGTATGTTATCTTTATATATATATATATATTCATTCATTCATTATCTCCCGCTTATCCTCTATTAGGGTCGTGGTGGGGTTCCCCATGCCCATCCAGGGGAGAACGTCTCGGGCGCTGGGCGGATAGACCCAGGACAGGACGCCAATCCATCGCTGGGCACACACTCGCTCACACACACACACTCTATATGGGGCAATTTTTGAGAATTCAATTAACTTGATCCATGTTTTTGGACTGTGGGAGGAAACTGGAGAACCCGGAGGAAACCCACGCAGACACGGGGAGAACATGGAAACTCCACCCAGATGGGGATTCGAACCGGGAATCCATAGCGCTGAGAGGCGAATGTGCTAACCACTAAGCCACCGTGCCGCCCCTTATATATATATATATATATATATATTCATTCATTCACTCATTCATTATCTCCCGCTTTATCCTCTATTAGGGTCGTGGTGGGGTTCCCCATGCCCATCCAGGGGAGAACGTCTCGGGCGCTGGGCAGATAGACCCAGGACAGGACGCCAATCCATCGCTGGGCACACACTCACTCACACACACACACTCTATATGGGGCAATTTTTGAGAATTCAATTAACTTGATCCATGTTTTTGGACTGTGGGAGGAAACCGGAGAACCCGGAGGAAACCCACGCAGACACGGGGAGAACATGGAAACTCCACCCAGATGGGGATTCGAACCGGGAATCCCTAGCGCTGAGAGGCAAACGTGCTAACCACTAAGCCACCGTGCCGCCTATATATATATATATATATATATATATATATATATACACACACACACATATCTATCTATCTATCTCTCTTAATAAAATATACATGTTTTTTAACGAAGACAGCTTTATTGGACTAATAAAAATTGGACATTTGAAGGAGTTAAGGATGTTTCTGTGATTATTTAAGTAATTTGCATTTTATTCATTTGGAAAAAATTTAAATGTTTATGAGACTTTAGTTATTAGACAGAAGACTCTGTGATTTACACACTATAAAAACACCGGCACACACTGACTACGAGGCAAAAGCCGAATATTTTGAAGGCTTTGATTTACAACCCGGGCAGCACGGTGGCTTAGTGGTTAGCATGTTCTCCTCTCAGCACTAGGGATTCCCAGTACGAATCCCCATCTGGGTGGAGTTTCCATGTTCTCTCCGTGTCCGCGTGGGTTTCCTCCGTTTTCTTCGGTTTCCTCCCACAGTCCGAAAACATGGATCAAGGTCAATTGAATTCTCCAAATTGCCCCATATAGAGTGTGTCTGTGTGAGCGAGTGTGTGCCTAGTGATGGGTTGGCGCCCTGTCCTGGGTGTATAAAAACATGCTGACCACTAAGCCACCGTGCCGCCCATAAAAAGATATTAATGTTGTAATAATGATAATTGCTCTGTCTTCATGTATGTACGGGTTCAGAGATGGCCTCCGGGGTGTGGGTGTTGGTGTTGATGGTGAGCGTGGTAGCAGTGGGGAAAGGACGCAGTGTGAGGAGGGAAGAGGACATTCAGCGGCTGCTGCACGGTGTGATGGAACAGCTGGGAATTGCCAGACCCCGCGAGGAGTACCCTGCGCACCAGGCCGCTCATGTAGCTGGACCACTCAGCATTCAGGGTAAAGAATGAGCAAACATTACTTTCAAATGTTTCAAAAGTGAAGATGAAAATGCTAACGGTTGCTACAGGCCACTAAATAGATTTCATGTTAAATTAAAAAATGTAAAACATGGATTCAAGGTAAGTTGACTGCTCTAATTTGCCCCTATGTAGTGTGAGTGGAATTAAAGTGGATATATAAAATTAAGTGAGATGTTGAGTGGAGCGGTGGCTTAGTGGTTAGCACATTCGCCTCTCAGCGCTGGGGAATCCAGGTTCGAATCCGGGTTCTTTGGATTCCTCCCACAGTCCAAAAACATGGATTCAAGGTAAATTGAATGCTCTAAATTGCCCCATATAGTGTGTGTGTTTTTGTGTGGGTGTCTGTGTGAGTGTGTGTGCCCAGAAATAGATTGTCCTGGGTGTATCTGCCCAGTGTCCGAAAGGTTCTCCCCTGGATGGGCATGGGGAACCCCAGCGATTCTAATGAAAGATTAAGCAGAAGATAATAAATAAATAAATAAATTAATTAATTAATAATGAGAGAAGGGCGGCACGGTGGCTTAGTGGTTTAGCACGTTCTCCTCTCAGCTCTAGGGATTCCTGGTTGGTATCCCCCTCTGGGTGGAGTTTCCATGTTCTCCCCGTGTCCGCGTGGGTTTCCTCCGGGTTCTCCGGTTTCCTCCCACAGTCCAAAAACATGGATCAAGTCAATAGAGTTCTCCAAATTGCCCCATATAGAGTGTGTCTGTGTGAGTGAGTGTGTGCCCAGCGATGGATTGGCGCCCTGTCCTGGGTCTATCTGCCCAGCGCCTGAAATGTTTTCCCCTGTATGGGCATGGGGAACCCCCCCCAGCGACCCTAATAGAGGATAAGCGGAAGATAATGGATGGATGGAATAATGAGAGAAACTCTGGAGTGTGTGGAGTTTAATAAAATAGCTAAAAAATAATTGTTTTTATATTTAGTGATATTTAATTTTATTTTCTGATTGTATGATTGGCTGTGATTGGATGTTTGCATATACGTTTTATAATTAGAAGAATGCAAATATTGCTTTGCTTGTGAACAGACATGCTAAATGATTTAAAATGTACGTTTGTGTCCACTAGGTGGTGCCCACGAGGGGCTTCAGCACCTTGGTCCATATGGGAATATCCCAAACATTGTAGCAGAACTGAATGGGGCCAATGCTCCTAAAGACTTTAGTGACGACCACGGCTACCCTGACCCTCCAAACCCATGTCCTCTTGGAAAAACGGGTAAAATACTATTTGTTTTAAAGCAAATCAACATTATAATCCTGTTTGCAGATTTAATTATAAAGATAAAGTTAACTGTTTATTAAAAATATATCACGGCAATATATCTTATGATGCTTCTGTCCAAACTTGAATATTATGTGTTGTAGGCATCAATTATTTATGGAGCCCCTGAAGGGACATGGAAGAAAAACAATACTAAATTTGTATTATATTTTATTATTTTTTATTTTAAAATGTATAATTAATGCAAGATCTCGCTATGTATTACAAAACTAATGCGAGATCTCGCAAAAATTATATATATATATATATATATTTTTTCTTCCTCCATGTCCCTGTGGGGCTCCGTAATTTTTAAAATTCATAACAATTAAATGAATATTATTATTTATTATTATTTATTATTATCATTATTATCCCCATGCCCATCCAGGGGAGAACATTTCGGGCGTTGGCCAGATAGACCCAGGACAGGGCGCCAATTTATCGCTCGGCACACACTCACTCAGACAGACACACTCTATATGGGGCAATTTGGAGAACTCTATTGACTTCATCGATGTTTTTGAACTGTGGGAGGAAACCGGAGAACCTGGAGGAAACCCACACGGACATGGGGAGAACATGGAAACTCCACCCAGATGGGGATTCGAACCAGGAATCCCTAGCGCTGAGAGGAGAACGTGCTAACCACTAAGCCACCGTGACTCCCTGAATAGTAAATTATATCTAATAAACATTTGGTTGAAATGTGAGCGCTGTTTTGCTCTCAGCCACTGATGGATGCTTGGAGAATTCACCCGACACAGCAGAATTCAGTCGAGAGTTTCAGAATCATCAGCATCTCTATGACCCAGAGCATGACTACCCTGCACTGGCTAAGTGGGTGAGTTACACACACATTGGGACTCCAGTGAAATGTAAAATTTACCAGATTTATTTTTTACGAATGTATTCTCTGGTTTTGCAATATAGAATGTGGTTTATTTGACTGTTCTACTGTTTTATGTGTTTGCAGAATAAGAAATTGTTGTATGAAAAACTGAAGAACGGGCCCAAGCGAAGAAAAAGGGTATCATAGCACTTCAATTTCTTTTATTCCTTTTGTGAACTATTAATGAACTGCAAAACTTCTTCCTGCTGTTGTGTTTTCAGAGCTCTAACCCGTATCTGATGGGACAGAGGCTGAACAACGTGGTGGCTAAGAAATCAGTGCCACATTTCTCAGGGGAGGATGAATTGGAGACATCTACAGGCCATATTAAAGTCTAAATTACATAACACTAGGAGTTAAAGAATTGGATTTGTTTGAGGTATGCGTGCTCATCTAAATAAATGGTTATATATAAATGGAGCATAAACAATAAGATATGTATTTTTTCTCTCTGTTTTTCTGATTTTAGAATCGTAATTAAACACATACTGTATGTTCATGTGTTTTTTGTCTGTATTTTTTTGTATTTTAGCTTTTACAGTACAGCGCATTGAAATATTTATGTTCTTCAGAAGGTTTAGATTTATGTATTATGGATGCGGCTGGGGCGGCATGGTGTCTGAGTGGTTAGCATGTTCTCCTCTCAGCACTAGGGATTCCCGGTTCAAATCCCCATCTGGGTGGAGTTTCCATGTTCTCTCCGTGTCCATTGAGTTCTCCAAATTGCCCCATGTTGTGCGTGTCTGTGTGTCCGTGTCCGTGTGAGTGTTTGCCCAGTGATAGATTGGCGTCCTGTCCTGGGTGTATCTGCCCAGCGCCCAAAACTTTCTCCTCTGGATGGGCATGGGGAACCCCCCCCCCCCCCGCGACCCTAATAGAGGATAAAGTGTAAGATAAAAAAACATGGATCAAGGCAAATTGACTGCTATAAATTGCCCCATATTGAGTGTGTGTCTGTGTAAGTGTGTGCCCAGTGATAGATTGGTGCCCAATGAAGAATAGCACCTCCCACTGCCCAAAAACATGGATTCAAGGTAAATTAACTGCTTTAAATTGCCCCATATAGTGTGTATTTCTGTGTGAGTGTGCCTGTTGATTGTTCTCCCCTGGATGGCCATGGGGAACCCCCCCCCCTCCGCAACCCTAATAGAGGATAAGGTGGAGGATAATGGATGGATGGATAATGAGTGAGACATGTCAAAAGATTCAAATGAGGTGAGTGAATCAGGCATCGCTCACTGAGTCGACTCTTCTCAGATTGTGGGCTGTCGCACTGCATCCCCCCCACTTTCACTTAAAACCGAGCGAACGCACCGCATCCATCACATCGAACTGTCGGCTTGCGACTTTGCGTGTCTCAAATATCTTGTTTTAATTTGTGCAATATAAAGTAAAACGCTTTAATATAAACGCTTTTAACTAGAAACACGATATCAGCTGCTCAATTAAAAGGTCAGTAAATGTTTTACGTCGTTTAATCGTATTTTTAAAAGTCGTTGTGATGTTTAAACTCACAGAGAAGCGTTTGCATATTAAAATATATTCATATAAATGTCTTTATAGTAATATAATCCTTGTTTGGTACTTCTGCACCGAATATTAGTCAGTTTTTGCTGTTTTCATGTAAGAAGTGGGATATTAATTAGTATGTCTGCACGTTTGGTTTTTATAATTAACAGATTTTTTTTGGACTAAACACAAAAAAAACAAAGAAAAAATTAAGAAACTTGTTATTTTACTATATTTTTTGTTTAGAAACAAATAAACAAGCAAGGTTTGTATAGTTTTTGATCATTTATTTAATTTGTTAAAAATCATGCCTACAACACACATTTAAGAAGTTGGAGGCTAAATCTAACTAAGAAGGTTCCTGTGCCTCTAGAACTTTAGACAATTAGCAGCTAAACAGGGAACAGGTGAGGTCGTAGGGATTGCATATAAGAAGCAACCATGAAAGGTGAAAAGGGGACTTGTAGTACTTTGTAAGAGAATAATAATAATAATAATAATAATAATAATAATAATAATAATAATAATAAAATTTCCCATGTTCTCCATGTGGATTTCCTTTGGGTTCTCCGGTTTCGTACCACAGTCCAAAAACATGGCCCAAGGTCAATTGAATTCTACAAATTTCCCCATATAGAGTGTTTGTGTGAGTGAGTGTGTGTCCAGTGATGGATTGGCGCCCTGTCCTGGGTGTATCTGCCCAGCGCCCAAAACATTCTTCCCTGGATGGGCATGGAGAACCCCCGCCTGCGACTCTAGTACAGGATAAAGCAGAAGATAAAAATTTAAATTTAAAATTTATTTATAAGCGCCTTTCAAAACACTCATGGTCACGTCACTAAATAAGAATAAATAGAACTAAACATACATTTACATTCAGCAGACATTTTATCTAAAGCGACTTACAAGGGAAACACAGGGTTAATCGCAACATCTCTTTAGCAATGAGGGTTAAGGTTCTTGCTCAAGGACCCACAGTGGTAATTGCAGTGGACCTGGGATTTGAACCCCCAACCTTCAGATTGATTACCCAACACCCCTAACCAATGAGCTACTGCGCCCCTCGACATTAACTCATGACGCACTAACATGATCAAATGAGTCAAATACGAGTAAAATGTTGAAAATAGTATCTGTGGAACTGTGGGAGTGCATCAGTGCCCACAGCGGTGGTCATCTGCGTGTATGGGATGGTACCGTTGATGCATTGCATGGTGCTTTTTGAAGTGTAGACTCACACAACAGCAACCACAGACTCGTAAACAGCTGAAATCTTGTGCACAGCAAGAATGAGCAAAGCTTTCGCTTGCAAAATTGCAAGAATGAAAATAAGTGCTGAACATACCTCTGTCCCAAATTTTTTTTTTGGGTGGAAATATGGTTACATTTCATGACATAGAGAATTACGTTTGCTATTTAAAACACTGGAAAAATTTTCTTCTGTTAAATAAGGTTAAAGATTAGAGTTTTTATTGAATATTAATTATGGAATACAAAATGTGCGACATAATATCCAGATTCTATTTTATTTGCAATCAAAACCATTCCAAATATTTGTGGCTGATTAAAAAATTATAATAAAAATTTTGAATGGCCAAATATTTAGTTGCTAGGGGGTTTAATGCAATTATTGATGCATGAACTGTGCATCGAATGGTAAATGTACCAATAGGGCCCTGTTTTAAAATATTAAACAAAAAAAAATAATGAAATTGTGCCATTAAAAAAAATCATTTATCAAAATCTTATAATCTAATGAAGAAGAGCAACAATTTTATTTGAATTAAGTCCCTTTTTGCTTTATATTGTAAATAACTCTTTCACATTATTGAGATTGCTTTAACATACATGTATTGAAATTCATTTGTGCCATTTTTAAAAAAGTTTAATAAAATCATATACATCATTTTGCTCATTTCAAATAAAGAATAGCACAATTTATTTTTAATTAAGACCTTTTTTGCCTCATATTGTAAAAAACTCTATTTCACATTATTGAGATTGCTTAAACATATTCTAAACATGTATTAAAATTAATTTGTGGCATTTTTATAAATAGTTTAATAAAATCATATACATCATTTTGCTCATTTCCAATGAAGAATAGCACAGTTTAATTTTAATTAAGGCCTTTTATTTGCTTCATATTGTAAATAACGCTGTTTCACATTATTGAGATTGCTTAAACATATTTTAAACATGTGTAATTTGTGACTTTTTCTTTATATTAAAATCATGTACATAGTACATTGCTTATTTACAGTGAAGAAAAGCAGAATTATAATTTTTTGGTTCATATTGTAAATAATGTTATTTCACATTATTGAGATTGCTTAAACATATCTTTTTATTATTTTTTTACATAGTTTTATTTATTTGTTTTTGGAAAAACAAATCATTCAAGAACAAATGACCAGAATATTGCAGTTAAATATATTTAATAAATATATATTATGAAATAAATATAAATAATGAAATAATAATATATATAAATATATAAAAAATAATATATCTAACAGATTGGGTTTTCTTGACATTCAATAAAAATAATAATTAGGAATAATAATAAAAGATATATTACAAAAATGGCAGCATGGTGGCTTAGTGGTCAGCATGTTTGCCTCTCAGCACTAGGGATTCCCGGTTCGAATCCCCATCTGGGTGGAGTTTCCATGTTCTCCCCGTGTCTGTGTGGGTTTCCTCCGGGTTCTCTGGTTTCCTCCCACAGTCCAAAAACATGGAACAAATCAATTGAGTTCTACAAATTGCCCCATATAGAGTGTGTCCAGTGATAGATTGGTGTCCTGTTCTGGGTCTATCTGCCCAGCGCCCGAAACGTTCTCCCCTGGATGGGCATGTGGAACCCCCCCACGACCCTAATAGAGGATAAAACGGAAGATAATGGATGGATGGATATTACAAAAATGTTATGCATACATACACATACCTATATATACTAAACATACTTTTTGAAACATGTATTAAAAATAAAGCTTTATTTCATCTTGTTATACTGATTTTGTAATAATGAGGACTTCAAATTAAGAAACTTGTTACGAAAATAAAAAGAAATAATTGAACTTTTGTATAAATATGCTTTCTATAGTAAAAGACGATGGGAGAGGCCATGTGTATTGGAATCCTGGTGGTGGGGCTGTTCTGCAGTCCTGTTGCAAGCTGGCATAGTGGAGGATTTCAGAGCTCGGTCCTGCAGCATTCTAGACACACCCCACCCTACGCCGAGCAGACGGATGATCGGCCTGTGCACGGCTGGACTGCCCCTGTAGTGTCTGGGCCTCCGGCGGCTCAGGAGGTGCTGGATTCCAGTCAGGAGGCGCTGCATGTGACTGAGCGCACGTACTTGAAGAAGGACTGGTGTAAGACCCAGCCGTTGAAGCAGATCGTGAATGAGGAGGGCTGCATGAGCCGCACCATAGTAAACAGCTTTTGCTACGGCCAGTGCAACTCCTTCTACATTCCACGGCTTGGTTACAAAGAAAACAGTGCGTTTCAGTCCTGCTCCTTTTGCAAACCAAAAGTCTTCACCGTCATCACCCTCACGTTATCCTGTCCAGGCAAAATCCCGAGAACCAGGCTGAAACGGGTGCGACGAGTCAAACTGTGCCGCTGCACCTCCATAGACCTTGATTAAAACGAAATACAACGATCACAAATACCTTTTTACCCCGAGACTCTGTTCATATGATCTTTATCTTTCTATAAATAGCTTAAATGTTCAAATATAAAATTTTTGTCCATTATTTTCAACAACAAAGCTTTTAAAACCTTAAAATCTGTTCTTCTTTATCTTATTTGCATTGTTGGATGGTAATTTTGCATTGTTTCAGTGTTTTTACAATAATGAGTATTGTAAGTACTTACTTTTAAATAGTTAAAATCTAAATGGACTGGTTTGCATGTTGATTTTGTGTGAACATGCAATCGGGTTCCCAAAGGTAATGTTTGGAATGTAAAGACATATAGCGTATAATTTAAAGTTCATTCATTATTCATTATCCCCCGCTTTATCCTCTATTAGGGTCACGGTGGGGTTCCCCATGCCCATCCAGGGGAGAACATCTCAGGCGCTGGGCAGATAGACCCAGGACAGGGCGCCAATCCATCGCTGGACACACACTCACTCACACAGACACACTCTATATGGGGCAATTTGGAGAATTCAGTTAACTTGATCCATGTTTTTGGACTGTGGGAGGAAACCGGAGAACCCGGAGGAAA
>JAFMOD010000047.1:1322043-1355051 GCA_019802435.1 Corydoras maculifer | reverse complement strand
TCTCCCCGTGTCTGCGTGGGTTTCCTCCGGGTTCTCCGGTTTCCTCCCACAGTCCAAAAACATGGATCAAGTTAATTGAATTCTCAAAATTGCCCCATTTAGAGTGTGTCTGTGTGAGTGAGTGTGTGCCCAGCGATGGATTGGCGCCCTGTCCTGGGTCTATCTGCCCAGCGCCCGAGACGTTCTCCCCTGGATGGGCATGGGGAACCCCACCGCGACCCTAATAGAGGATAAAGCGGAAGATAATGGATGAATGAACAATTAGATCCACCAAAGGAATGCTATAGCAGTGACCGAACAAAAAAGTGCTCTCATGGTCTTCTACAGGATTCATGATTAAGGACTGTCGGAATAATAGACGTTCATCAATTCAGTATCTTCCGCTTCATCCTCTACTAGGGTCGCTGGGGGGTTCCCCATGCCCATCCAGGGGAGAATGTTTCGGGTGCTGGGCAGATACACCCAGGACAGGATGCCAATCTATCGCTGTACATACTCACTCACACAGACACACTCTATATGGGGCAATTTGGAGAATTCAATTAACTTGATCCATGTTTTTGGACTGTGGGAGGAAACTGGAGAACCCGGAGGAAACCCACGAGGACTCGGGGAGAACATAGAAACTCCACCTAGTTAATTATATTCTGTTTAATCCTCTACTAGGGTCGCGGGGTGGGGGGGAGAGTCTCCCTATCAAGGGGAGAATATTTCGAGGCAGATACACCCAGGACAGGGCGCCAATTTATCCCTGGGCAATCACTCACTCACACAAACACACTCTATATGGGGCAATTTGGAGAATTCAATTGACCTTGATCCATGTTTTTGGACTGTGGGAGGAAACCGGAGAACCCGGATCGTTATCTTCTGTTTAATCCTCTACTAGAGTCGTGTGGGGGGGGGGTAGTCTCCCTATCCAGGGGAGAACGTTTTGGGCGCTGGGCAGATACACCCAGGACAGGGCACCAATCTATCACTGGACACACACTTACTCACACAGACACTCTATATGGGGCAATTTGGAGAATTCAATTGACTTGATCCATGTTTTTTGGACTGTCGGAGGAAACCCACGTGGACACGGGTAGAACATGGAAACTCCGGCCAGATTGGGATTCGAACCTGGATCCCCAATACTGAGAGGAGAACATGCTAACCACTAAGCCACTGTGCCGCTGTGCTATAAACTTTTAAAATCAAAATACATTCATAATTGTGAAGAATTCTAAATCCAGAGATGGACTGACTCCCTGTCCCAGCACCCAAAACGTACTCCCCTGGATGGCCCCGTGGAACCCGTAGTAGAAGCTAATGAGATGACACGAGGCGAGACATGAGAATCAGAAATAATGAAATGCAATATTTAGTTTAGGTCTTTAGTCGAGTTAATGTCGAGGGGCGCTGTAGCTCAGTGGTTAGGGTGTTGTGTTATCAATCTGAAGGTTGTGGGTTCAAATCCCAGTTCCACTGAAGTTACCAGTGTGGGTCCTTGAGCAAGAACCTTAACCCTCATTGCTCCAGGGATGTTGTGATGAACCCTGTGCTCACCTTGTAAGTCACTTTGGATAAAAGCGTCCAATAAATGACCAAATGTAAATGTAATTATGTCAGATGATGTTTCTGTTTAATTTCTGAAATGGTTCGGTTCTAATGATAAGGTTCTCTGACGGGATATAACATAGTAAATATGCCAGAATGCGGTTTTGCAGTATATACTGTTCCCATACACACTTGTGGTTTTTAAGCAGACAGATGTGGGCTATGGTTCTTGTACACAGATTACTTTTACAAAGTGTAAATACATGCAATCTTAGCCATTCGGGGGGGCGGGGGGGGGGGGCAGGACTGTCAGTTTCCACTATGTGGACAAACGTTTCCTAAGTGCTGCGAAGTATATTTTTTGTACATAATGTATTTAATCACTATTAAAACTAAATTTATGCAATTAAATAAAAAGACATTGGAATCATTTTGGTGCGGCATGGTTCTCCGGTTTCCTCCCACAGTCCAAAGACATGGATCAAGTTAATTGAATTCTCAAAATTGCCCCTATAGAGTGTGTCTGTGTGAGTGAGTGTGTGCCCAGCGATGGGTTGGCGCCCTGTTCTGGGTCTATCTGCCCAGCGCCCGAGACGTTCTCCCCTGGATGGGCATGGGGAACCCCACCACGACCCTAATAGAGGATAAGCGGGAGATAATGAATGAATGAATGGAATCATTTTGTTCTAGTAATATTTAGTAATAATGTGGTTAGCATGTTCTCCTCTCAGCACTAGGGATTCCCGGTTTGAATCCCAATCTGGGTGGAGTTTCCATGTTCTCCCCGTGTCTGCATGGGTTTCCTCCGGGTTCTCCGGTTTCCTCCCACAGTCCAAAAACATGCTATCGAGGTAAATTAAAAGCTCTAAATTGCCCCGTATAGTGTGTGTGTGTGTGTCTGTGTGATCGAGTGTGTGTGTGCCCAGCGTTAGATTGGCGACCTGTCCTGGGTGCATCTACCCAGCACCCAAAATGTTCTCCCCTGGATGGGCATGGGGAACCCCCCCCCATGACCCTAGTAGAGGATTACACCCCAAAAGCATGGTTTCAAGGTTTATTGAATTCTCCAAATTGCCTCATATAGAGTATGTCTGTGTGCGTGAATGTGCCCAGTGATAGATTGGCGTCCTTTCCTGGGTGTATCCGCCCAGCGCCCAAAACGTTCTCCCCTGGATGGGCATGGGGAACTTTAGTAGAGGAAAAATAAGATAATGGATAAATATTCTCTTATCAGGCTTATTCTCTTATTATTATTATGTTCTCCCCGTGTCTGCGTGGGTTTCCTCCGGGTTCTCCGGTTTCCTCCCACAGTCCAAAAACATGGATCAAGTTAATTGAATTTTTTAAAATTGCCCCATTTAGAGTGTGTCTGTGTGAGTAAGTGTGTGCCCAGCGATGGATTGGCGCCCTGTCCTGGGTGTATCTGCCCAGCGCCCGAGACGTTCTCCCCTGGATGGGCATGGGGAACCCCACCGCGACCCTAATATAGCATAAAGCAGAAGATAATGGATGGATGGATAATGTTTCGTACCTGGTACTCACATGGACCGAGCATTACAGAATTTGGAAGCTCCTTTCAACGTTTAGCAGTGATAAAAGATACGAAAGGAAAATTGGCACAATTACTGAAGCACCACGGGGTTGTGGTCACTAGAGCACAGTGGACTTGCCAGAATAGAGTGCAGTTAAGAGGGAGCAGATTCGGCGATTGTCTAGTGTATTGAACTACTGGAAGCCAATGGAGAGAGACGAATAGTGGAGTTAAATGGGCTCGCTTGGGTTGATTGAACAGAAAGAAGAGGCTGGATTGTGTACGCCCGCAGACTGATTGGATGCATTGCAGAAGTCATGCTTGAGGGTGTGGACTAATGGTTATGCAGACCGCTCCATCAAGAAAGGTCTAATCTTTTTGATGTTGTACAAAATGAATCTGAAGGGCCTGGTGGATTTGGTGACCTGTTCGGATCATTCGAGCCGCACGCCAATTGGGAAGCCAAGGTTACCGAGCCGGCTGGGGAGACTTTGGAGCCGTCCATTTGGAGGGTCAGGTCAATTGCAGGGGTGATCAGGAGCTTTGTTTGCCCCATATTTAGCTTCAGATGACAAACCCTATGAATGGATGCATAAAGCAAAACCTAACATTTTCTTTATTGTGTTTACGGTGTTGACTCTAGTTCTGTTTTGTGATCATGGTGCGGTACCGTCCCCTTCACAGAAACTAAACAAGGACAAAAAAAGCTGTAAAGAATTTCTTTATTGCTTTTAATTTAATACTTTCTTACAAAAAGCCTTTAGAAGTGCAATCACTACAACAAAATTGAAACAATAAAAAAAAATTATATGGCTTTTAAAAATGCGTGTCTCTGCAATTGCCCCATAGCAACCAAAATTACTGTAAACTTATATTTCTGAGAGTGTATACAAAAAAAAAGACAACTAAAGTCCAGCAGTTTGGTGTCAACTAGTTCCTGTATTGGGCCTGCAGTGGCTAGCATGTTCTCCTCTCAGCGCTAGGGATTCCCGGTTTGAATCCCAATCTGGGTGGAGTTTCCATGTTCTCCCCGTGTCCGCGTGGGTTTCCTCCGGGTTCTGCGGATTCCTTCCACAGTCCAAAAACATGGCTTAAGGTCAATTGAGTTCTTCAAATTGCCCCATATAGGCTGTGTCTGTGTGAGTGAGTGTGTGCCCGGTGATAGATTGGTGTCCTGTCCTGGGTGTATCTGCCCAGCGCCCGAAACGTTCTCCCCTGGATGGGCATGGGGAACCCCACCACGACTCTAATAGAGGATAAACCGGAAGATTATGGATGGATGGATGGATGGTTCCTGTATTGGTTCCTGTATCTTAAATATATTCTTTAAGCTGTTCTTGTAAATACATTTAAGCAAAATAAAAAGACATGCGTTTCATTAGTTCAACAATTCAGTTTAATCGAACAAATATTGATTGGTTTGATGTACAGGAGAAATGGACGGCATATATATATATATATATATATATATATATATATATATATATATATAAAGAACCTAAGTAAAAGTGTCTTACAAGGTTTGCAGTAATGCATACTCTCAGCACTAGGGATTCCCGGGTTCGAATCCCCATCTGGGTGGAGTTTCCATGTTCTCCCCGTTTCTGCGTGGGTTTCCTCTGGGTTCTCCGGTTTCCTCACACAGTCCAAAAACATGGATCAAGGTCAATTGAGTTCTCCAAATTGCCCCCTATAGAATGTGTCTGTGTGAGTGAGTGTGTGGCCAGTGATAGATTGGCGCCCTGTCCTGGGTCTATCTGCCCAGCGCCCGAAACGTTCTCTCCTGGATGGGCATGGGGAACCCCCCCTACGACCCTAATAGAAGATAAAGCGGAAGATAATGAATGAATGAGAAGTAAAATGGTTTGTAGAATGAGGGCAGCACGGTGGCTTAGTGGTTAGCATGTTCTCCCCTCAGCACTAGGGATTCCCATTTGGAATCCCCATCTGGGTGGAGTCCATGTTCTCCCCGTGTCTGTGTGGGTTTCCTCCGGGTTCTCCGGTTTCCTCCCACAGTCCAAAAACATGGATCGAGTCAATTGAGTTCTCCAAATTGCCCCATTTTGAGTGTGTTTAAGTGAGTGAGTGTGTGCCCAGCGATGGATTGGCGCCCTGTCCTGGGTGTATCTGCCCAGCGCCCGAGACGTTCTCCCCTGGATGGGCATGGGGAACCCCACCGCGACCCTAATAGAGGATAGAGTGAAAGATAATGGATGGATGAGTTTGTAGAATGGTGTGAGGTTTCCCTTTATACAAGAAAGTCTGATTAAATTCAAGGATTTATTGCAGGATACTTTATACAGAATGGTTTATGACCAAAACATAATCACTCTGGTATATAATGCTTTATACTAATTCTATATACTCTCATGCATATGTATGTATGTAAATGTTGTGCAGTGTCTCAGCTGATGGGTAGGCTTGCTTCTTTAAGCCGTAGTTTTCTCTTCTGCCGTAAAAAACAAAGAACAAATATTAAAAAGTGCTTGAAGCAGGTCATTACATATAATATTTAATACACAACAAAAATATGAGGACATTATAGGCATATTATCATCACTTTTATTAATAAATTTGGTCCACCATGACCTTTTGCTACCAAGCCCCCACTTTTTGAGTAATCTGTTATAATTATTATTTCTTTTACAACTGGTAGTTCTGGTCCTTAAATCTGATTGGCTGGGCCGTTTGTCCAGCCGTGACATTATTGTCAATACCGCACACCTCTGACTGACTGCTTCACATTCGACAAACAATACATTATTTTCCCAATGTATCTTAATTTCTTATTTTTTATAAACTGCGTTCTGTAATTTGGCCACTAGAAGGCAGTATTTATTAATAATAATAATAATAATAATAATAATAATAATAATAACAACAACAACAACAACAACAATAATAATAATGATAATAATGCATTTTATTTATAAATGGCGCCTTTCAGGGCCCTCAAGAACACCTTACAAAAGTTATAAGGGACATAAAAGTTAAAAGGCTTTTTTTTTTTATTTGAATGTTAGAAACCAGTTACTAAGGTAAAAAAATCTGTGCAGCAATATGGAGGTTGTGTATTATTGTGAATAAATCACGGGAAAGAGATCTGTATGTCACAGGTGCCTGGGACACCTGTCCCTCATTTATATTGGACTCATTGTCTCCGTTGGGTGATTGGTTTATTTTGTGCATGTGACTGGGTGTTTTTGTATTTAGTTTCCGTATTCCCTCTCTCCCGTGCACGTCTTTGTTTCGGTATCATCCCGATGTTAGTTCGTGTGTTTTGTTCCCCCCTTTCTGTTGGTGTCCCTACACCATTTTTAATAACAAATCCATTTTGTTTTTATCTCGGTGTCACCGAACTTTCCTTCCGCGTTCAACCACGGCACAACGCTGTGCACTATCCCCGCGCAGGTTGTATCCGTGGGAGCGTTTCATCCAGCGGACCGGCGTACGCAATTTTCCCCGCGTAGCCGATTCCCGGGAAACGATCATCAGGCACAAGATGGCGTACGCATTTCCTCCCGCATAGCCGATCTCCCGGGGAAGAGCAAGCTTCTAACACTGTACTCCACTATGCGTCGAGCCTAATAATACTACTTCCGTTATTTATTTACAATAATGCACACCCACTGCTTACTGCTTTATTATTATACTATATACTACATTAAGTTGTAGTATTATTGATATTTAGGTGGCTTAGTGGTTAGCATGTTTCCCTCTCAGCACAGTGGATCCAGTTTCGAATCTTCCCGTGTCAGCGTGGGTTTCCTCTGGGTTCCTCGATTTCCTCCCATAGTCCAAAAACATGGATCAAGGTAAATTGAATGCTTCAAATTGCCCCATATAGAGTGTGTTTGTGTGTGTCCAGTGATAGATTGGCGTCCTGTCCTGGGTGTATCTGTCCAGCACCCGAAACATTCTCCCTGGATGGACATGGGGAACCCCCCCAGCGACCCTAGTAGAGGATAAAGCGGAAGATAATAGATGGATGTATGATTTAGGTGGCTTAGTGGTTAGCATGTTTCCCTCTAAGCACAGGGGATCCAGTTTCGAATCTTCCCATGTCTGCGTGGGTTTCCTCCGGGTTCGCCGATTTCCTCCCACAGTCTAAAAACTGTACATGCATGGAAGGTAAATTAAATCCTCCAAATTGCCCTATATAGAGTGTGTGTGTGAGTGAGTGATAGATTGGCACACTGTCCTGGGTGTATCTGCCCAGTGCCTAAAAAGCTCGCCCCTGGATGGGCATGGGGAACCCCCCGCAACCCTAGTAGAGGATAAAGTGGAAGATAATGGATGGACAGCAGCATGCCACATAAATGGATATAGAAGTTTACTGTTCAAAATGTTTCCTATTAGTTAATTTTCCTGTTTCTTAGTATTAAATGTGTGCTCTGTAACCAAACCACACAAAAGTATTACCAAGCTCTGTGCATGGACCTGCCGGGTCTCCACTTTCTTTCCTTCTTTAATGCTGTGCACTGACTTCTGTGCTTCTTTCAGTCTGAATATTAAACAAAAAAGAATACAGCACTTTTTAATCAAAGACTAAATTATACTTCATCAATTATTAGACTAAGTCGACATGGTGGCTTAGTGGTTAGCACTTAGGTGGCCTCTCAGCGCTAGGGATTCCAATCCCAATGTCGGTGGAGTTTCCATGTTCTCCCCATGTCAGTGTGGGTTTCCTCCGGGTTCTCTGGTTTCCTCCCACAGTCCAAAAACATGGATTTAAATTGAATGCTTTAAATTGCCCCATATTGGTGTTTGTCTGTGTGAGTGAGTGTGTGCCCAGTGATAGATTGGTGCCCTGTCCTGGGTGTATCTGCCCAGCGCCCAAAACGTTCTCCCCTGGATGTCCTGGAAGGACATGGAGAACCCCTCCGTGACCCTAGTAGGGCATTAATACAACAAATAAATAAAATTTAATAATAGTGGTTAGCATGTTCTCCTCTCAGCGCTAGAGAGTCCCGGTTCGAATCCCGATCTTTTCCATATTCTCCCCATATCAGCGTGGGTTTCCTCCAGGTTCTCCAGTTTCCTCCCACAGTCCACATTCATGGATTTAATATAAATTAAATGCTCCAAATTGCCCTATATAGTCATGTTAGTGAGTGAGTTTGCCCAATGATAGATTGGCGCCCTGTCCTGGGTGTATTCAACCTGCACCCGAAATGTTCTCCCCTGAATGGGCAATGCGAACCCTTCCATGACCCTAGAAGGGCAATAATACAATAAATAAATAAAATTAAATAATATCAAATATGCACCTGCACTGTATTTGTCCAAAAATACAGAAATGTTCATAATTGCACTCACAATATTTGCCGAAAAAGATCTGAATCAGCAAAATTTGTGAAACTCAATATATGTATCAGTCTCTAAATCTGTCCCCAACTGTACTGTTCCAAGCATAACAATAAATAATATTATTATAGTAAAATATTTAAAAATTCTAAAGTTAGATGTTGTCTATGAGCCACATATTAATCATGATTTTTATTTCTAATTATTATAAATTATTTGCATCTAAATCAACATTCGTTTTCTATTACTCTAACGTTATTCCAGCATTAGGTCATTCCGTGGGTTTTTCACCTCTCATTTGAGATGGCTTTGTTCTCCTTTTTCCATCTGCTCTTGAAGTCACTACAGAACTCAAACCAAATCATAAAAACATGGCCAGGGAGGACATCCTGCTCTCCAGAACGGGGCTTTATCCCAAAGTACTGCACCAGGTCACTGAAGCTGAAAAGAAGCATGAGCAAATACATTGGTTTATTCCAAGAACATTTATCCAATAAAGATTCAGGACCCAGAATGATATTCTTGTTTATGTATGAATGTGCGGTAGCTCAGTGGTTAGGGGTGTTGGGCTATCAATCTGAAGGTTGTGGGTTCAAATCCCAGGTCCACTGAAGTTACCAGTGTGGGTTCTTGAGCAAGACCCTGAACCCTCATTGTTCCAGGGATGTTGTGATGAACCATGTGCTCACCTTGTAAGTCCATTTGGATAAAAAACATTAAAAAATTTGTTACCATTTTCAGAAGTATAAACTAGATTTAGTTTCCATCCATCCATCATCTTCCACTTTATCTTGTATTAGGGTCGTGTGGGGGGGGGGGTTCCCCATGCCCATCCAGGGGAGAACGTTTCGGGCGCTGTGCAGATAGACCCAGGACAGGGCGCCAATCTATCACTGGGAACACACTCACTCACACTAACACTCTATATGGGGCAATTTGGAGAACTCTATTGACTTGATCCATGTTTTTGGACTGTGGGAGGAAACCGGAGAACCCGGAGGAAACCCACGCGGACACGGCGAGAACATGGAAACTCCACCCAGAAGGGTATTCGAACCGGGAAACCCTAGCGCTGAGAGGAGAACATGCTTAACCACTAAGCCACCGTGCCACCGCTAGATGTAGTTTAAAAGAACAAATTAAACTTATCCACATTGGTAACTTCAGTGGACCTGGGATTTTGAACCTTCAGAGTGATAGCTCAACACCTTAACCACTGAGCTACTGAAGGTTGTGGGTTCAAATCCCAGGTCCACTGAAGTTACCAATGTGGGTCCTTGAGCAAGACCCTCAACCCTCATTGCTCCAGGGATGTTGTGATGAACCCTGTGTTCACCTTGTAAGTCGCTTTATATAAAAGCGTCCAATAAATGACCAAATGTAAATGTAAATTTAATGTAGCACAGAGACTTGGGTTCCGAAAGTTAGTTCTAGCACGCAAAGAGGCAATTTTGGGATATGCATGCATGCTCATGTAGTCTGTGATTGGATGAACCAATCAAAGTGACAACAAAGCGAGTTTGGACACAGCAAGAGCATTACAGATAAAATTGGTTACTAATTCCCACTAAATTACGGTGCTAGAGTAACGAAATTGGACGGCATAATTGGATAATTCTTGTGGGTCCTGGATTTGATTCACAGATAGGACAGATTTGTTTCTATCTATGTTTAGTTTGTCTGTTCTTCTCCTGTTTGTATAAGAATGTTTCCATGATGAGGGCGGCACAGTGGCTTAGTGGTTTAGCATGTTCTCCTCTCAGAGCTTTTATATAATGCGACTTACAAGGTGAGCACAGGGTTAATCACAACATCCCTGGAGCAATGAGGGTTGAGGGTCTTGCTCAAGGACCCACATTGGTAACTTCAGTGGACCTGGGATTTGAACCCACAACCTTCAGTAGCTCAGTGGTTAAGGTGTTGAGCTATCACTCTGAAGGTTCAAAATTCCAGGTCCACTGAAGTTACCAATGTGGATAAGTTTAATTTGTTCTTTTAAACTACATCTAGCGGTGGCCCGATGGCTCCACTCAGTGCTAGGGATTCCCGGTTCGAATCCCAATCTGGGTGGAGTTTCCATGTTCTCCTCGTGTCCGCGTGGGTTTCCTCCGGGTTCTCCGGTTTCTTTCCACAGTCCAAAAACATGGATCAAGCTCAATTGAATTCTCCAAATTGCCCCATATAGAGTGTGTATGTGTGCGTGTCTGTGTGAGTAAGTGAGTGTGTGTCCAGTAAAATAGTTCTCGTGGGTTTTCCCAGCATGCCTTGTGGCATTGGGATATAAGGGGGAGAGTGGGTTCCTTTTGGGAAAGAAGATGGATTTCCGGTTCCCACAGTCCAAAAACATGGATCAAAGTCAATTGAGTTCTCCAAATTGCCCCATAGAGAGTGTGTCTGTGTGAGTGAGTGTGTGCCCAGTGCCCTGTCCTGGGTGTATCTGCCCAGCACCAGAAATGTTCTCCTCTGGATGGGCATGGAGAACCCCACCATGACCCTAGTAGAGGATAAAGTGGAAGATAATGGATGGATGGATGTTTCCCTGATGTTTGCTTTATGAGTGCTGGGATAGACACCAGAGTTGTTGGTGAGCCTGATCAGGATAAATAGCTTAGAAAAGAAACGCAAAAAAACGTAAAGCATCTCATACCTTTTTTGTGCAAATAGCAACTGCTGCTCTGTTTGTTTTTGTTCTTTTTCAGCTGCAACAAGAAAGTTTTCGAGAAACGTAATTACAATTTATGGATTTAATATTGTATTCTTAAAACTCACCAACATCGTTATTCATTCATTATCTTCTGCTTAATCCTCTACTAGGTGTGTGAGGGTGGGGGGTGGTGGTTTTGGTTCCCCCTGCCCATCCAGGGGAGTTTTGGGCGCTGAGCAGATACACCCAGGACAGGACGCCAATCTATCACTAAACACACTCACTCACACAGACAACACTCTGTATGGGGCAATTGAAAGTATCCAGTTGACCTTGAATCCATGTTTTTGGACTGTGGAAGGAAAAATGGTATTATAAAACGTATTATATTATATTTTAACAACAAGCCGTAATATGGACTTGTCTCTTCTATGGGAAGTTTTGGAACTATAGGTATGTGACTGATGGAATTAATTTTATTGGACGTATTACGGTATGAAGGTGGCACAGTGGCTTAGTGGTTAGCTCAGCGTTGGGGATTCCAGGCTCGAATCTTAATCTGAGTGGAGGTTCCATGTTCTCCCTGTGTCTGCTTGGGTTTCCTCCGGGTTCTCTGGTTTCCTCCCACAGTCCAAAAACATGGATCAAGTCAATTGAATTCTCCAAATTGCCCCCTATAGAGTGTATCTGTGTGAGTGAGTGTGTGCCCAGCAATAGATTGGCACCCTGTCCTGGGTGTATCTGCCCTGCGCTCGAAACGTTCTCCCCTGGATGGGCATAGAGAACACTTCCCCCCCCCGCAACCCTAATAGAGAATAAAGCGGAAGATAATGGATGGATGGATTTTATAAACATACAATATAACAATTCATATACAATACACCAATTAGCAATGCTTTAATGAGTAGTAAAATGTAATATGATTTTTTTTTAATTACCAGTCAAGTTAAATCTTGGCTTTTATGTTATTCGGGATTATTGCAGTTTTAAATGCAATAATACAGCATTGCTAAACAGTGTCTAAGGACGCCGTCGAATGAAAAATGACATCTAGTGCAGCAAAACTTTGATAACAATTAAATACTAAGCTAAATGGCCCATTTACAAAAAATTAAATCAGTCCTTTTGGGAAAGGATGTGAACAATTACTATTTCAAACTATCTTGGTTGTAAGCACATCAACACAGCTCTCTTCCTCCCTTTATTTTCAGCTTACATAAAGTCCAGACTTTCTTTCTCCTCTAAAATAAGCTTGAAATGAATATGAGTTCTGACTCGTTCCGAAGTCGCATTCAGTGCCAAAAACTTCCCGATCCCTATCTGCCTGTCTGCCTTCTGAACCTGATTTCCAGCTATCTTCCTTTAGGTAAGGCCGACCGACAGACACTTATCACATCCCAATGAGACAATCCGAGATATTCTAGACGAACAAATGAAAGTCTTTATGTTTAGTGGAGATCTTTTCATTACAAATATAAAGCGTGTAGATTTTTTAATTAATTGATTTATTTTTTACAATTTTAAGTTGAATTTTAAGGTGAATTAAATACTTTTAACATTTAACCAGGATAATTCAAATGTATAATATTATATTATTCTACCATCTGCCACACAGTATATTAAAAAAAAAAAAAAAAAAAATTGAATTAACAGATATTACATACAATACACATACTTTACTTTCACTTACTACGTCACTTTCCTTTTAATTTTTTAGTACTTTTAGTTTAATTTTATTGCGCTTATTGTTCATTTCCCCTATATTTACATATATTTATATTATATATCTATATATAAAATATATATAAACATGTGTAATAGAGGGCGGCACGGTGGGGGGGGGGGGGGGGGGGGGGGGGGGGGGGGGGGGGGGGGGGGGGGGGGGGGGGGGGGGGGGGGGGGGGGGGGGGGGGGGGGGGGGGGGGGGGGGGGGGGGTTCCTCCGGGTTCTCCGGTTTCCTCCCACAGTCCAAAAACATGGATCAAGTTAATTGAATTCTCAAAATTGCCCCATATAGAGTGTGTCTGTGTGAGTGAGTGTGTGCCCAGCGATGGATTGGCGCCCTGTCCTGGGTCTATCTGCCCAGCGCCCGAGATGTTCTCCCCTGGATGGGCATGGGGAACCCCACCGCGACCCTAATAGAGGATAAGCGGGAGATAATGAATGAATGAATGTGTAATAGAGCATTTATATAAACACTTCTAATGGAGCATCTGTTAAAACTGCTATTTCTCCCTGGATAATTAATAAAGTATTCTGATTTTAATTCTAATAGCCAAAGTACTAATCAAGTATTGCATTATTTAAAAAAAGCTTGCATTCATCATATTAATCCCATTCTTTAAAAACAAATCCATTTATCCACAGGGAAAAAATATGACAATAAATGATAAGAAAAGATTTTTCAGACCTTATTAAATTTTGTAGGTATACATAAAAACGAGCAAAATATTATTATTATTACAAAAAAAACACCCCTATATCGTGTTAAATGGCTTTATCCTAAATTGATTCTTCTTGTGAAGTGTAAAATTTAGTAGACAATGTACCCATAGAGAAAAAATGATTTCCACTAATTAGGTAAATAATTGCTAATTTTAATTAATTCATTTGTTTTCATCAATGGTGAAAAACTGTGCAAAGTTTCAGCTTAATCGGATAATGAGAGATGGGTGAAATAGCATTTACTTTATACCAGACACACAGATGAAGCTAATATAGGGGTGTTGGTAATAATAATAATAATAATAATAATAATAATAATAATGATATAAGATCATAATTTAATTCGTTATGATATAAGACACATTAAAAAGAAATGTTCTAACTGATGCTCACCTCTGCAAATAAATTCCTCCATTGCACCCTTGAATGGCTGTATGTGTTCTGTAGCTGAGGTGTCACACACACTTTGTGAGTCCTTCTTGCAACCTGCATGAAATATAAACCCTGTTATTTTAAGCCAAATGTTCTTTAGAACTACAGCAACAGATGAAATAAGACATGTTCTGTTTCTTGAATTGTGCTTGTGGAGTTTTTTGTAATTTTATCGTTTATTAAAGATTTATTTATGAATAACTCATTCATTCATTTATTGGTTTCTGCTAAAAACCCTCTAATAGGGTTCGCAGGAGGGGGGGTTCCACATGCCCATCCAGGAGAGAACGAGAACGTCCAGAGCGTTTCGGGGAAGATACATCCTGGACAGGGTGCCAATCTGTCACTGGGAACACACACTGACACAAACGCACATTATATGGGGCAGTTTAGAGCATTCAATTGACTTGAATCCATGAACTTTGGCAGGAAACCAGAGAACCCGGAGGAAACCCACACAGACACTGGAGAACATGGAAACTCCACCCAGCTCGGGATTCGAACCAGAAATCCCCAACGCTGAGAGGGGAACATGCTAACCACTAAGCCCCGTGTAATTAAGTAAGTCCACCATCCATGATTCCTCTTTATCCTCTATTAGGGTTGGGGGGGGGGTTCCCCATGCCCATCCAGGGGAGAATGTTTCAGGGGCAGGGCAGATACACACAGGACAGGGCACCAATCTATCGCTGGGCACACACTCACTCACCCAGCCACACTCTATATGGGGCAATTTGGAGAACTCAATTGACCTTAATCCATGTTTTTGGACTGTGGCAGGAAACCTGAAAACCCAGAGGAAACCCATGCGGACACGGGGAGAACATGGAAACTCCACCCAGCTCGGGATTCGAACCGGGAATCCCTAGCGCTGAGAGGCGAACGTGTTAACCACTAAGCTCTGTCTATTTAAGTAAGTATTTAAGATAAATTCGACCTGCTGCTAAACAATAAGCTTTCTATACGAGCTACGTGCCGGCTCGTGGCCGAGATGGCTTGTAAATAATCAGATCAACTTGTTTTGTGTGAGGCAAATATCTCCTCCATCTAAGCTTATGATACGATGTTGACTTTCATTTGTCTAACTCTATATTTCTCTCCAAAACTTTGTTTCGGAGAATCAGTCGTAAAAACCAGTTCTTGTTCATTGTGTTTAAACAGTATGCCTATTAAGAGACACTGTGTGGAAGAAAGACGCCCCATCCATGGTGGAGTCAGAGGTCTATAGGCACCGCTGATGTCGGCGGCAGATAGCCCACTCACTGTTTGTTCGCCATCAGCCCTCAGTCCGATCCGAGGATCAGAGGATCAGAGGGGCCAGTCTTCTGCCTCAGTCATAATAGACTGTGATGGGAGCCTAAGTCTGCTGGATACACTCCATCTGCATCTCGCTCTGATAAGACTACACACGCCACTGCTTTCATTCAGCATTTGTGTAAACTGTGGCGGTGACTGACTGTACCGAATAAAAACAGGGCATGATGCCCTACTTAAAAAGAAAACAATGACTTCATAAAAGTAGGTGTTTTTTTTTTTTTGCCCCTGTGTGTGCAACCAAAGATGTAGCAGCTGGATGTAAAATAAAGTTGTTATTCACTTTACATCTAAAAAAAACCCCTGTGAAACACATTATCCTATTTTCCCTTTTCAAGGTTTGAAAAATATACATTTTTTAATATATTTTTTCTATTTTCATTCATTCATTATCTCCCGCTTCATCCTCTATTAGGGTTGCGGGGGGGTTCCCCATGCCCATCCAGGGAGGAACGTCTCGGGCGCTGGGCAGGGCGCCAATCCATCGCTGGGCACACACTCACTCACAGACACACTCTATATGGGGCAATTTTGAGAATTCAATTGACTTCATCCATGTTTTTGGACTGTGGGAGGAAACCGGAGAACCCGGAGGAAACCCATACAGACACGGGGAGAACATGGAAACTCCACCCAGATGGGGATTCGATCCTGCTGAGAGGCGAACGTGCTAACCACTAAGCCACCGTGCCGCCTTTTTGTATTTTATTTATATTTTTTATATATTTAAAATATTAGTTTTTTTAGTCTGCCAATTGAATTAAAAAGTAATAAAGTGTTTTGTTTTTTTTCGCTTGAGCAGTTCTGAGTTGTTGTTTTTTTTAATACTATCCAATTGGCCATGAATCAGCGAAGACACACTGACACGCCCTAAATCAACAATTTGCTAAAGATTCTTGAGCCACCATTGGTGGTAAAGAGAATATATAAACCTCCAGAGGCTCCTGAAGAATAAGGAATCCTGTTATATTTTGTGGTAATCAAAGCAATGGTGTGAATTTGTATGGGAAACACACAAACTCTTGATTTTATTTATATATGTGGCTTAGTGGTTGGCATGTTCTCCTCTCAGCGCTAGGGATTCCCGGTTCGAATCCCCATCTGGGTGGAGTTTCCATGTTCTCCCCGTGTCCGTGTGGGTTTCCTCCGGGTTCTCCGGTTTCCTCCCACAGTCCAAAAACATGGATAAGTCAATTGAGTTCTCCAAATTGTCCCATATTGAGTGTGTTTGTGTGCGTGTCTGTGCGCGTGAGTGTGTGTCCGGCAATGGATTGGCGCCCTGTCCTGGGTTTATCTGCCCGGCGCCCGGGGCGTTCTCCCCTGGATGGGCATGGGGAACCCCCCCCCCCCCCGCGACCCTTATAGAGGATAAAGCGGAAGATAATGAATGAATGAATATATATAAGGGCAGGACAGTGGCTTAGTGTTTAGCATGTTTGCCTCTAAGTGCTGGGGATCCAGGTTCGAATCTCAATCTGGGTGGAGTTTCCATGTTCTCCCAGTGTCCGTGTGGGTTTCCTCCGGGTTCTCTGGTTTTCTCCCAGTCCAAAAACATGGATTTAAGTGAATACCTAACTGCTCTAAATTGCCCCATACAGTGTGTGTGTGCTTATGTGAGTGAGTGTGCCCAGCAGTAGATTGGTGCACTGTCCTGAGTGTATCTGCCCAGCGCGCAAGACGTTGCCCCCTGGAACCAATCCCCCCACCCAACCCTAGTAGATGATTGAACTGAAGGTAATGGATATATATATATATATATATTCATATATAAACTGTATGTTCACCAGGTTCCAATCCCAATCTGGGTGGAGTTTCCATGTTCTTCCCGTGTCCGCATGGGTTTCCTCCTCCGAGTTGTCCGGTTTCCTACCACAGTCCAAAAACATGGGTTTAAAGTAAATTGTATGCTCTGAATTGACCCCTATAGTGTGTGTTTTTGTGTGTGTGCCTGTGTGACTGAAAGTGTGTCCAGCGATAGGATTGGGGCCCTGAAAAGTTCTCCCCTGGATGGGTATGGAGAACCCCTCCACCCCCAGGGACCCATGTAGAGGATTAAGTGAAAGATAATCAATCAATAAATTAATAAATGAATTAATACATTTATACACCGTCGCTTTAACACGTTTATCAGAGTGGCAAGCAGTAATGCCATTAATCCTTTGGGAGGCGCTGTTTCTTTGACGTTTTTTTTTTCACCTGAGCGGCTGGCTGCGTTCGGCGCGCATGCGCATTAAACGAAATCAAGGGCAATTGTGAGTAAAGGTAACGGTGATGAAGGAGGTTTGGACGCCATTGTTTTTTGAGGTCAGGTTTGTTTGTTTGTTTGTTTGTTTGCTCGACGGCTTTGCTGGCTGTTTCCATCTGTCATGTTGTTTGGGTGAAAGTACTGTGTGCACTGTAAGTAAAAGCCAATCTATTACTTAATTAATATTTTTTTTACTTTTGTAAACGTAGGACAAAAAAAAATATTTTTTGCTTTGTCATATTCAGTAGTGAAAGGGTGAGCCATTATTTATTTCTACTTAAATATTGCCTGGAATACAGCTGTTTGAAAAACTACAGAGAGTGTAATGCTATTATTCAACTACATTATATATATATATAATGTGGGTTGTAAACACACACACTATATTTTTTATATATATATATTCATTCATTCATTATCTCCCGCTTATCCTCTATTAGGGTCGCGGTGGGGTTCCCCATGCCCATCCAGGGGAGAACGTCTCGGGCGCTGGGCAAATAGACCCAGGACAGGGCGCCAATCCATCGCTGGGCACACACTCACTCACACAGACACACTCTATAGGGGGCAATTTTGAGAATTCAATTAACTTGATCCATGTTTTTGGACTGTGGGAGGAAACCGGAGAACCCGGAGGAAACCCACGCAGACACGGGGAGAACATGGAAACTCCACCCAGATGGGGATTCGAACCGGGAATCCCTAGCGCTGAGAGGCGAACGTGCTAACCACTATGCCACCGTGCCGTGCATTTACATATATATATATATAAATAATAGTGTGTGTGTGTGTGTTTATTCTGGCCCATTTTTCTCACAAAGTAGAAACATTAATATATATATATATATATATATATATACATTTATATATATTGGGCGGCTTAGTGGTTAGCATGTTCTCCTCTCAGCACTAGGGATTCCTGGTTCGAATCCCCATCTGGGTGGAGTTTCCATGTTCTCCTCGTGTTTTTCCTCCGGGTTCTTTGGTTTCCTCCCACAGTCCAAAAACATGGACCAAGTCAATTGAGTTCTCCAAATTGCCCCATATACAGTGTGTGTGTGTTTGTTTGTGTGTGTGTGTGTGTGCGCCCAGCGATAGATTGGCGTCCTGTCCTGAGTGTATCTTCCCAGCGCCTGAAATGTTCTCCCCTGGATGTGCAGGAATTCTAATTTAGGATAAAGCGGAAGATAATGGTTGGATGGATGGATGTAAATACTTTTCCTTTGATTTTTTTATGTTATTTAAAAACTTTGTGGTAAACATGCAGACAACTTTTAAAGAAGAAATTCTTAGATGAGACATTTTTCCAAATTTTAATATTCATTCATTCATTCATTATTTTCTACTTTTATCCTCTATTAGGGTCGTGGGGGGTTCCCCATGCCCATCCTGGGGAGAATGTTTCGGGCGCTGGGCAGATACACCCAGGACAGGATGCCAATCTATCACTGGGCACACACTCACTAACTCACACAGACACACACTATATGGGGCAATTTGGAGAACTCAATTGACTCCCTAGTGCTGAGAGGCCAATGTGCTAACCACTAAGCCACCGTGCCACCCAATATTAATATTAATATTTTAATATTATGTAGGTAAATGCAGGTAAAGCAGTACATACTATAGTTTAAAAACTAATGTGTTCTGTCTTTTTAAAAATGAACCTTCTCGTTGGAAAAGTTGCCAAGATTCCAATGACAAAATGCAATGCAATGCAAGAGATAAATTTGGTCCAAAAAAAAAATATAAATAAATAAAAAATTCCCGGAGCATAAACTATGGGCTTGGGGCAAACAAACTATACCTGCCGTAGGAAACCAAACCATAACAAAACAGCAGCAAACACAAAAGCCACGGTTCATAGCAAGCATGAGGGAGGTTGAAACAGCGGGACAAAGCAATGAACGTGATGGGCCAGATTTGGCAGTCTCTCCGTCGCCCGATAAGGAGGGCTTGTTGAGAGGCAAATAAACGAATCTCGGCCAAGATCTGTCGGGCCACACCGAACGGGAGCTGATACAGTGTAACAGGAGAACAGCGGAGCGTCTGTGCAAAGATAGAGCGCTGCACGTCGGACGATAATCCCTCAGATTACATAAAAAGAGCAGCACTGTAGGCTCTCGACGACGGCATCCTACAATAGCAGAAGCATCTGATGGGCAGGGTATAAGACATATCTAAAAGGCGCCATTGCAAAATCACAGAGACTCCACTTTGTCTCGTAGACACACAGTTTAGCCGGATGACATGGCTCTGCTGGGTTAACGTACCTTATTAATAATTCATTCATTCATTCATTATCTTCCGCTTTTATCCTATATTAGGTTCCAGGGGAGAACATTTCGGGCGCTGGGCAGATACACCCAGGACAGGGCGCCAATCCATCGCTGGGCACACACTCACTCACACAGACACACTCTATATGGGGAAATTTGGAGAATTCAATTGACTTGATCCATGTTTTTGGACTGTGGGAGGAAACCGGAGAACCCGGAGGAAACCCACACGGACACAGGGAGAACATGGAAACTCCAGCCAGATGGGGATTCGAACCGAGAATCCCCAGCGCTGAGAGGCGAACATGCCAACCACTAAGCCGCCCGTGTTAATAATAATAATAATAATAATAATAATAATGAATTTATAAATGGCGCCTTTCAGGGCACTCAAGGACACCTTACAAAAGTTAAAAGGGACACAATATAAAAGTAGATAAAATAAAATCCGACGAACAGATTTAAATAAATTAATTCTCTGACCGCATAAAATAACGACCAAAGAAATGTGCAATGAAAAATTAGGAATACGCAGTTGTAATGAGGTGGGTTTTGAGACGGGATTTAAAGGTTGATAAACAGTCAATGTTGCGATTTTGGATAGGGAGGTTGTTCGAGAGAGATGGAGCAGAGTAGCTAAATGCTTTTGCCCCATAGTGGACAGGCGGACTGGAGGGACAGTGAGCTGACCGGCTGAAGAGGATGGGAGGGTACGAGTAGAACTGTATGATGTAATTAAATCAGAAATATACGATGGGGCGAGACCATGTAAGGCTCTGAAAGTCACTAGTAATGGGGCAATTTGGAGAACTCAATTGACTTGATCCATGGTTTTGCACTGTGGGAGGAAACCGGAGAACCTGGAAGAAACCCACACAGATACGGGGAGAACATGGAAACTCCACCCAGATGGGGATTCGAACCGGGAATCCCTAGCGCTGAGAGGAGAACATGTTAACCACTAAGCCGCAGTGCCACGCTACTAGTAATATTTGAAACTGAATTCGGTAGTTGACAGGGAGCCAATGGAGCTCTTTGAGAACTGGGGCAATGTGTCCTATTGATGAAGACCTGGAGATGATTCTTGCGGCCGATCTGTAGACTAAGTAGATGGTATGATTTGAAATAACACTTAGATATCCAAAGGAATGTAAAGTCCATAATCATTACGGAATAAAATATCCGACTGCCTCAACCAAACATCATTAAATGTCTCCCTCGGTCCTCATGGCTTTGAAATGGCTCATTCCGCAGTCCTGACATGGTTTTGTAATGACTGTGGGCAGTGGCAGAAAGCCAAGCCTGTAGCAAGAAGACGTTTTTTCTAATCGGTCCTGATTAAAGCAAAAGCCGGGGGGCTGTAACTCTGCCTGAATAAGTAGACCACTGCGAACGACTGACAGACTAACAGTCAGTCATCAGCGTACTGAAGAAATACACAATAACAGGATGGACGCTGATTGATTGCAGGCGTGCCAAGTGTCTCAACTGGCAATTCGTGCATGTCTGAAAAAAAACCGGCGGAGATATGTGTGTATTGTAAGTGTATTGCTGCTTGATTTGGTTGTTGCGTGTCTGTCATGACTCACCCTTGAGGTCTTTTCCCAGTTTGCGCAGGTCTTTGAAAAGTTCTTCGAACCTAACTTGGGAGGCGACGAAAACATCCTGAGGCTCAGGCAATGGAAACTCGCAGTTTTCAGCACCAGCGTTCTAAGGACATTAAAGGTAAGTTAGGAATTAGGAAGCGTTTTTGCCTTCATTCCATCCCACATGGCCAAAAAGTATAACATACTTTATAATATACTTCAAAATAAAGTCTAATATAGTTTGAACATCACTATAATGCACTATACACTATAATAAATAAAACAAGGACGGAATCATAACTAGTGGGCGGCACGGTGGCTTAGTGGTTGGCATGTTCTCCTCTCAGCCGGTTCGAATCCCCATCAAGGTGGAGTTTCCACGTTCTCCCCGTGTCTGCGTGGGTTTCCTCTGGGTTCTCCGGTTTCCTCCCACAGTCCAAAAACATGGATCAAGTCAATTGAGTTCTCTAAATTGCCCCATATAGAGTGTGTCTGTGTGAGTGAGTGTGTGCCCAGTGATAGACTGGTGTCCTGGTCTGGGTGTATCTGCCCAGCGCCCGAGACGTTCTCCCCTGATTGGGGATTTCCCCCCCACGACCCTAATAGAGTATAAAGTGGAAGATAATGGATGGATGGAATCATAACTATCTTTATTGGAAACAAAATCAATGATAAACTGGTCTTTCACGTCGTGATCTAGTTCTGTTTTTAAAGTGAACACTGACTTTGAGTAACAAGTTTCCGGTTTCACTAACGATCAATACTGCCATCTAGTAGCCAAAGTACAGAACACATCCATCCATCCATTATCTTCCACTTTATCCTCTACTAGGGTCGCGGGGGGGTGGGGGTGGGGGGGGGGGTTCCCCATGCCCATCAAGGGGAGAAAGTCTTGGGCACTGGGCAGTTACACCCAATCTTTCACTTGGCACACACTCACTCACACAGACACACTATATGGGGCAAATTGGAGAATTCAGTTGACTTGATCCATTTTTTTAAACTGTGGGAGGAAACCAGAGAACCCGGAGGAAACCCACGTGGACACGGGGAAAGCATGGAAACTCCACCCAGATTGGGATTCGAACCGGGAATCCCTAGTGGTGAGAGGAGAACATGCCAACCACTAACACGGTTTATATAAAAAGAGAAAACCATAAGAGAATAATTTATTTTTGTTGTAGATGGATGCACAAACATCCAATCCGTTTTTAGGAGCGGAGCTACCTGTTTTATAAAATATGATATGATTTTTGGTCGTAGTGTGCTAATATACGTTGAGATTGTAATTGTCCAGAGGTGGGTATACAATCAGACCAATCCAGGGCCGGGCAATACTCTGTAAAAATGAGGAAAAATTAAGCAGGCATACCTCATCCAGGTTGCGTAGATAGTAAGAGACGACATAATCCGCCAAATTTAAGCTCTTATCCTGTGGAGATTTGAAACACCAAGTATTTTGACATGGTTTAGTATTGGTTTTTGCATTAAGGTATATTAATCTGTTAACTTACACCACTTTTAACATCTTTGAGTTTGGGAAGAATCTCCAAGTCAAAGCCATCTGCTTGCCCTCGGGTTCGGCTCCCACCGTTCATATAGTTCCCGAGAGCGAGCACAAGCCCCAGCACTTTTTTCACACTGTCCTTTTCCATTAGGCTCTGTCACATGAGGAATAAAAAGAATTTCAAGGTGAATCTCTGAATCCGTAAAAATTTTAGCTATATAACTTCCACTTGGGCGGCACGGTGGCTTAGTGGTTAGCACGTTCGCCTCTCAGCGCTAGGGATTCCTGGTTCGAATCCCCATCTGGGTGGAGTTTCCATGTTCTCCCCGTGTCCATGTGGGTTTCCTCCCACAGTCTAAAAACATGGATCAAGTCAAGTGAGTTCTCAAAATTGCCCCATATGTGTTTGTGTGCATGTCTGTATGAGTGTGTGCCCAGTGATAGGTTGGCGCCCTGTCCTGGGTGTATCTGCCCCGCGCCTGGAACGTTCTCCCCGGATCCCCGGATGGGCATGGGGAAACCCCCCCCCCCCCAACCCTGATATAGGATAAAGCGGAAGATAATGGATGGATGGTTGGAACTTCCACTTGGGTGGCACGGTGGCTTAGTGGTTTAGCATGTTCTCCTCTCAGCTCTAGGGATTCCTGGTTCAAATCCCAATCTGGGTGGAGTTTCCATGTTCTCCCCGTGTCCTTGTAGGTTTCCTCCGGGTTCTCCGGTTTCCTCCCACAGTCCAGAAACATGGATCAAGTCAATTGAATTCTCCAAATTGCCCCATATAGAGTGTGTTTGTGTGAGTTAGATTGGTGTCCTGTCCTGGGTCTATCTGCCCGAGACGTTCTCCCCTGGATGGACATGGGGAACCCCCCCCGCGACCCTAATAGAGGATAAAGTGGAAGATAATGGATGGATAGATGGATAAAACCTCCATTTGAGAATGTGTTGGTCTACTCGCACACGTTAGACCCAAATGAAAGGCTTATTTGGTACAAATGAACATAACCACTAAATATGAGGATGAACGTACTGTAGTGACAGCGATGAAGATGAGTTGGGTCACCATTTTCACAGTAACATCAACACAAACTGTCAAGAACTCACTCTTACACACAGCATGCATTTCCTCTTATATTCCCTGCCCGCAAGGATGCTGGAGAAACCCACGGTAACCATTACTATTGATGGGGCAACCTGCCAAACCCTGCCGCCCTGCCCGTGACAGAAACACGTGGTGGTCACAATACTGTGTATTGACGTCGAAGCGGTGAAAACCCATGGGAACCATTACTATTGGTGGGGCAACCTGCCAAACCCTGCCGCCCTGCCCGTGACAGAAACACGTGGTGGTCACAATACTGTGTATTGACGTCGAAGCGGTGAAAACCCATGGGAACCATTACTATTGGTGGGGCAACCTGCCAAACCCTGCCGCCCTGCCCGTGACGGACACATGTGGTGGTCACAATACTGTGTATTGAAGTCGAAGTGGGTCAAAGCATTTCAAATGCACTACGTTTATACTCAATCTGTTTTATCTAAACATTTAATTCCATTATTCCTGATTACATGGTACTGTGTTCTATAAATCAACCTGAAAATGACTGTACCTTGCACACATGTTGAACGATCTGTGTTTTGCGTCGTATAGAGGCAACCGCATCACTGAATGTCGACCGGAGAATAATACAGCTTGCCCTTAAGGAGAACTGAGGAATCTGAGCGAGCTCGTATAGAAACCTGAAAGAAAACATAATAAAAAACACTGGCTTGGTTTCTTTTTAGGGGCGGCACGGTGGCTTAGTGGTTAGCACGTTCGCCTCACAGCACTAGGGATTCCCGGTTCGAATCCCCATCTGGGTGGAGTTTCCATGTTCTTCCCGTGTCCGTGTGGGTTTCCTCCGGGTTCTCCGGTTTCCTCCCACAGTCCAAAAACATGGATCAAGGCAATTGAATTCTCCAAATTGCCCAATGTGGAGTAATGTGTGTGTGTGAGTGAGTGTGTGCCCAGCGATAGGTTGGCACCCTGTCCTGGGTGTATCTGCCCAGCGCCCGAAACGTTCTCCCTTGGATGGGCATGGGGAACCCCCCCCCCCACGACCCCAATAAAGGATAAAGCTTTATCCTTTGTTTTGCTCTGAAGGGTACAACACCGAACAAAAAGTCAGCGTTGCCGTTATTATTGGCAGCTCTGTTGAGAGTGTGGGTGTGGAAGTCGCGCCAATATTGATGCTCAGTGGAAATAAACACAGGCTTTGATTTTACAATCCATTCTCATGACTATGTATTAGAAATGTAGTTTCTAAAACAATGCTTGTGGCTTATATATGATTTTAAATACACACATACACACACTATTGATTCATTCATTGATTCATTGTCTTCTGCTTAATCCTCTACTAGGATCATGGTGGGGTTCCCCATGACCATCCAGGGGAGAACGTTTCGGGCGCTGGGCAGATACGGACACACTCACTCACTCACACAGACACACTCTCTATGGGACAATTTGGAGAATTCAATTGACCTTGATCCATGTTTTTGGACTGTGGGAGGAAACCGGAGAACCTGGAGGAAACCCACGTGGACACGGAGAGGACAAGGAAACTCCACCCAGATTGCGATTCGAACCAGGAATCCCTAGTGCTGAGAGGAGAACATGCCAACCACTAAGCCACCGTGTCCAGTGATGGATTGGCGCCTTGTCCTGGGTGGGGGGGGGGGGGGGGGGGGGGGGGGGGGGGGGGGGGGGGGGGGGGGGGGGGGGGGGGGGGGGGGGGGGGGGGGGGGGGGGGGGGGGGGGGGGGGGGGGGGGGGGGGGGGGGTTCCCCATGCCCATCCAGGGGAGAACGTCTCGGGCGCTGGGCAGATAGACCCAGGACAGGGCGCCAATCCATCGCTGGGCACACACTCACTCACACACACACTCTATAGGGGGCAATTTTGAGAATTCAATTAACTTGATCCATGTTTTTTGGACTGTGGGAGGAAACCGGAGAACCCGGAGGAAACCCACGCAGACACGGGGAGAACATGGAAACTCCACCCAGATGGGGATTCGAACCAGGAATCCCTAGCGCTGAAAGGCGGACGTGCTAAGCACTAAGCCACCGTGCCGCTGATTGAATTGTTACAATAGTAAATTTGCTTAATATGCAGAATCAATTAAACCTCATTGTTAAAAAATGTAGAGATGTTTTGTAAAGTTTCCTCAAAAGTTAAGAACTTTCTAGTTGATTAGATATGTTACAGCTCTAGTTGTCTTACTGTTCAGGTTTGTCCAGCAGTTTGACATGTTCTTCATCCAAGCTTCTGTAGTGTCGACTTATTTTCTCCAGTTCCTCAGGCTGAGCTTGCTAGGTACCAAGAAAACGTACGCGGTTTATTAACAGTATCATCAATATAGAAATACAAACATCCTCCATTAGGGTCGTGAGGGCGGTTCCCCATGCCCATCCAGGGGAGAACGTTTCGGGCGCTGGGCAGATACACCCAGGACAGGATGCCAATCTATCGCTGGGCACACACTCACTCAAACACACTCTCTATATGGGGCAATTTGGAGAATTCAATTGACCTTGATCCATGTATTTTCATTTATTCATTATGTTCAGCTTTATCTTCTATTAGGGCTGCGGGGGGGTTCCCCATGCCCATCCAGGGGAGAACGTTTCGGGTGCTGGGCAGATACACCCAGGACAGGACGCCAATCTATCGCTGGGCACACACACACACTCTATATGGGGCAATTTGGAGAATTGGAAACCCACGCAGACACGGGGGGAACATGAAAACTCCACCCAGATGGGGATTCAAACCGGGAATCCCTAGCGCTGAGAGGAGAACATGCCAACCACTAAGCCACCATGGTGCCCATGTTTTTATTATGTTAAAATGTTATTATTTAAATAATGTTATTATTTGAAATATATTACTTTGTTAAAACTTAGGTAGGATAATTTTTTACAGTGTACAGCTTTAATTTAATTGATTGTGTTCATCACTAATTTTGATTTTATAAAAAAAAATTAAAAATATTTAATTAATCCGTGCATCAGGTGGCCTAGTGATTCCCGGTTTGAATCCCAATCCGGGTGGAGTTTCCATGTTCTGCCAACCTATCACACCCAGGACAGGACGCCAATCTATCGCTGGGAACACACTCACTCTATATGGGGCAATTTGGAGAACTCAACTGACCTTGATCCATATTTTTGGACTGTGGGAGGAAACCGGAGAACCCGGAGGAAACCCACGCGGACACGGGGAGAACATGGAGACTCCACCCAGATTTGGATTCGGACCGGGAATCCCCAGCACTGAGAGGCAACATGGTAACCACTAAGCCACCGTGCTGCCCTCTTAGACATTCATCATGGCATAATTTTGAGAACCTTGTGTAATGTCACAATTTATTCCAATCTAAAAATGCTATAATATTTCACTTTGATCTTACACAGGCTGTGGAACCATCAAACCACTCTCTTAAAGTCTTCTTTAGCACTTTCAAAATACTTTGTCAGGACCTTGTGGTGGCAAATTCATCAGTCAAAATTGTTCCCTGTGATCCCTGAACCACACACTCACAAATTGAGCCTAATGAAAGCTGACATTGTCGTCGTGGAATAAGCCAACTGTCAGAATGACTTACAGTATGAGACATTATCTGAGAATCTCAGTATATACTTAAATAAAAACCTATAATAATTCAAAAGACAAACACACAAACATGCAACGTAATGATTTTCTTGAGAACCTTGCTTAGTAAACAAATATGAAGGTTAGAATAGAAGGTGGTGTCAGCAACTATGAAGCCTGTCATCCATTTATGAGTCTTAACCTAACAAACTTTTAAAATCTGTGCTTGTTTGAGCTGCCTTTTTGAATTAGTAATATATTGTACATCCAAATCATATAAGTTAATGTTAAAACCACCTATGAATTGTCAAAATGACTTACATTTTCATATAGGGCTTCAATAGCATCAACATCAACCACAGAGTTATCCAGCATTACGACGGCTGTGGAGGTAGACACTGCGTTAGTTTAAGAAATACAACATTAAAGACTGTAAACAAATTGGAAACAAATGTGCACATGATGGATTTACTGAGATACCTACAAATTTTTCCATTATATAAACTGTGACTGCTTAGTGGTTAGCATGTTCTCCTCTCAGCTCTAGGGATTCCCGGTTCGTATCCCCATCTGGGTGGAGTTTCCATGTTCTCCCGGTGTCCGCGTGGGTTTCCTCCGGGTTCTCCGGTTTCCTCCCAGTCCAAAAACATGGATCAAGTTAATTGAATTCTCCAAATTGCCCCATATAGAGTGTGTTTGTGAGTGTGTGTACAGTGATATATTGGCGCCCTGTCCTGGGTGTGTCTGCCCAGCGCCCGAGACGGTCTCCCCTGGATTGGCATGGGGAACCCCTCCATGACCCTAATAAAGGATAAAGCGGAAGATAATGGATGGATAAACTGTGGCCACTGGATTAAAATTATTGTTTTCTTTTCCAAACAATGTTTTGCAGAGGAGGTCAGTACATGTGGCTAAAGATATATCTTTATCTCTAGATTGATAGATTATCCATCCATTATCTTACGCTTTATCCTCTACTAGGGTCACGGGGGGGTTCCCTATGCCCATCCAGGGGAGAACGTTTCGGGCGCTGGGCAGATCTATCTATCTATCACTGGGCACACACTCACTCACACACACACACACACACACACACACACACACACTCTATATGGGGCAATTTGGAGAATTCAATTGACCTTGATCCATGATTTTGGACTGTGGGAGGAAACAGGAAAACCTGGAGGAAACCCACGTGGAAACTGGGAGAACATGGAAACTCCACCCAGATTGGGATTCGAACCCGGAATTCCTAGTGCTGAGAGGAGAACATGCTAACCACTAAGCCACCGTGCCGCTTAGATAGATTATTAGTATTGTTATTTATTATTAAGTCATTTAGCAGATGCTTTTATCCAAAGTGACATAAGTGAGTTATCTGTCTATAGATAGATACATAAATAAAAATATATATTTTATCTCATTATCTTTCGCTGAATCCTCAACTAGGGTTGTTGCGGGGGGGAGGTTCCCCATGCCCATCCAGGGGAGAACGTTTTGGCTGCTGGGCAGATACACCCAGGACAAGACACCAATCTATTACTGGAAACACACTCACACAGACACACTCACAAACATACTCTAAATAGAGCAATTTGGAGCATTCAGTTCTCGAATCCTTGTTTTTGGAATGTGGGAGGAAACCGGAGAACCCGGAGACAGACACGGCAAAGCCCACACAGACACGGGGAGAACATGGAAACTCCACCCAGATTGGGATTCAAACCTGGAATACCCAGTGCTGAGAGGAGAACATGCTAACCACTAAGCCATCTTGCGGCTCACAGAGACACTATGTAAAGGCAATTTAAATAGGGCATTTTAGAGCAGCCAATTCACCTTCAATCCTTGGTTTTGGACTGTGTAGGAAACCAGAGAACTCAGAGAAAACCCACGAGACGTGGAGAACATGCCCTATTTAACTATTTATATTTATTTATGCATGTACTCAGAAAACCAAAAAAAAAAAAAAAAGCAAGTCAAAAAGTTTTATTATTATTTATGTTTGATGAATGTTGTTTTATGTAAAAAAAAAAAAAAAAGAAAAAGAAAAGAAAACCATTGTTTGGGTAGCAACCCCCCGATTTGTGTGTTGTTTCTATCTGCATGTGCGTGTTGGATGTCAGGGTGTGAGGTCCGCAGGCACCATTTCTCTGGCATTTTGCAGAGTGGAATCTGTAATTGTCCCTCACATTTTGTACCACAGAGAGTTCTGCAAGGGCTCTTTTAAAATCGACACTCTTAATAAGACTGCTTTTAAAGATTTAGCTATTTTAAAGACACATTCTAAACACACAACAAGCAGTATAATGAGTTTTTCCTAAGAATCACAGCAATTTAAACACATCCAGCAGCCAATCACATAACATTTACATTACATTTACATTACATTTTGTCATTTATTGGACTCTTTTATTCAAAGCGACTTACAAGGTGAGCACAGGGTTAATCACAACATCCCTGGAGCAATGAGGGTTAAGGGTCTTGCTCAAGGACCCACATTGGTAACTTCAGTGGACCTGGGATTTGAACCCCCAACCTTCAGATTGATAGCCCAACACCCTAACCACTGAGCTACCAAGCCCCTAAACATGCACCTAAACACCAACAGCTGTTTTACTTTTTATATTCATTCATTCATTCATTATCTCCCGCTTTATCCTCTATTAGGGTCGCGGGGGGGTTCCCCATGCCCATCCAGGGGAGAACGTTTTGGGCGCTGGGCAGATACACCCAGGACAGGACACCAATCTATCCCTGGGCACACACTCACTCACATAGACACACTCTATATGGGGCAATTTTGAGAATTCAATTGACTTGATCCATGTTTTTGGACTGTGGGAGGAAACCGGAGAACCCGGAGGAAACCCACGCAGACACGTGGAGAACATGGAAACTCCACCCAGATGGGGATTCGAACCGGGAATCCCTAGTGCTGAGAGGAGAACATGCTAAACACTAAGCCACCGTGCCGCTACTTATTATATCTACTAAAAAATATTAATACTAATATCTCCTGGAGTTGTAGTCATATCCTTATTCATGGTTCTGCTGAAGCACTGCGGCTACGATGATTACTGGATGGAACCTGGATATTAACTGGACTGGCGGTCCTGCAGGACGCCATTAAATGACTTCTATAGTATTTAATTGTTAAATACGGGTCACCTGATCATCACACAATCTGTAAAGGCTTTTAACTCTGTAAAGCTGCTTTGTGACAATGTACTGTTGCAAAAAGAGATATATAAATAAATGACTTGAACTTAAAACAAATACACTCTTTTAAAAAACAGTAAAATAATTTCCCGATTCCTCGTCGGGAGTTTCGTGGGTGGAGTTTCCATGTTCTCTCCGTGTCCGGGTTGGTTCCCCAGTTTCCTTCCACAGTCCAAAAACATGAATCAAAGTCAATTAAATTTTATAGAGCGTGTTTGTGCGATAATGGATGAATGGATTATAATAATAATTTATAAAAAAAATATATTATTAAATAACCCACACAATTTAACATCACCACTTTAACCCCTGTTGATATGGCGGTCTGAATATAAACGATATAAATTAGTAAATGGTTAGGACGGCATGGTGGCTTCTACCTGTCTCCGGGTAGATGGATTCAAGATAATTTGAATGCTCTAAATTGCCCCATATAGAGTGTGTTTGTGTGAGTGAGTGTGCCCAGTGATTCAAAATGAGGAAGATAAATATACTCATCGGAATTCTTGTGATTTAATTTACTGTAACTCTCACCCTCCTGTATATCCTTCATCTCTAGGTGAAGACTTGATATTAGGATGCCAACAGCTTGAGAGCGCTTGCCGTCCAGCACCTTAACAATCTGGAAAATATATAATAAACCAAGTGCTTAAATTGAATAGATCAGCAAAGATTTTAGAGTTATTTAAGTAAAAAGGATCATACAGAGAGAATGAACAGAGAGACTATACTACATACATATAAATATATATATATATATAAAGAGAGAGAGAGAGACTATACTACATATATATATATAGAGAGAGAGAGAAAGAGAGAGAGACTATAATTAATATATATATATATATATATATATATATATATATATATATATATACATATATATATATATATGCATATATATATATATATGCATATATATATATATATAGAAAGAGAGAGAGAGAGATTATACTACATATATATAGAGAGAGAGACTATAATATATATATATATATAGAGAGAGAGAGAGAGAGAGAGAGAGTATAATATATATATATATATATAGAGAGAGAGACTATACTACATACAGATATATATATAGAGAGAGAGAGAGAGAGAGAGAAAGAAAGAGACTATACTACATATATATAGAGAGAGAGAGAGAGAAAGAGAGAGAGAGAGAGAGAGAGACTATAGTACATACAGAGTGAAGAAATGCCTTTTTTTTTGTTACAGCACCATAGATATTAAACTGTTTATAATGTTAAGACAACGAAGCTTCTGAAATAACAGTTTATAGTTTTTAGACTATAAAAGGTTTCTCAAGAAAATTATTGCTTTATCTGAAAAAAATAGAGGCTAAATATTTTTCTTTTATCCAAAAAGCTGGGACCTTAGTCTGTGGTTAGCTTAGTTTGGGAGGATTCCCTTAAGGAAATTAAAATTCCAGTAGCAAATATACACAGAAAATAGAGAACAAAAAATATATGAAAAGGGAGGCACGGTGGCTTAGTGGTTTAGCATGTTCTCCTCTCAGCACTGGGGATCCAGGTTCGAATCCCAATCTGGGTGGAGTTTCCATTTTTTCCACGTGTCCTTGTGGGTTTCCTCAGGGTTCTCCGGTTTCCTCCCATAGTCCAGAAACATGGATTCAATGTGAATTGAATGCTCCAAATTGCCCCATATAGAGTGTGTTTGTGGGTGTCTGTGTGAATGAGTGCGTCCGGCGATAGATTGTCAGGGTGTGAGGCCTCCCCTGGATGAGCATGGGCAACCCCTAATACGGGAAGATCCATCTATTATCTTCCACTTAATCCTATACTAGGGTCGCGGGGGGGTTCCCCATGCCCATCCAGGGGAGAACGTTTTGGGCACATATCTATCGCTGGATGCAGGGTGCGGTATCTGAGTGGTTAGGGTGTTCGGCTATCAATCTAAAGGTTGGGGGTTCGAATCCCAGGTCCACTGAAGTTACCAATGTGGTTCCTTGAGCAAGACCCTTAACCCTCATTGCTCCAGGGATGTTGTGATGAACCTTGTGCTCACCTTGTAAGTCGCTTTGGATAAAAGCGTCTGCTGAATGACCAAATGTAAATGTAATGCACTCACTTACACATAAACACACTATATGGGGCAATTTGGAGAATTCAATTGCCCTTGATCCATGTTTTTTGGACTGTGGGAGGAAACCGGAGAACCCGGAGGAAACCCACATGGACACGGGGAGAACATGGAAACTCTACCCAGTTTGGGATTTGAACCGGGAATCCCTAGAACTGAGAGGAGAACATGCTAACCACTATATGGAAAGCTAACGAATGAATTATTTATTTATTT
>JAFMOD010000047.1:1317771-1321576 GCA_019802435.1 Corydoras maculifer | reverse complement strand
AAACACACTATATGGGGCAATTTGGAGAATTCAATTGCCCTTGATCCATGTTTTTTGGACTGTGGGAGGAAACCGGAGAACCCGGAGGAAACCCACATGGACACGGGGAGAACATGGAAACTCTACCCAGTTTGGGATTTGAACCGGGAATCCCTAGAACTGAGAGGAGAACATGCTAACCACTATATGGAAAGCTAACGAATGAATTATTTATTTATTTATTAATTAATTCCCATTAGACCACATATATAAATGAATAACTTTATTTCCACATTTAAGCTGTGTACATTTTTAGACGAGATATCAAATTGATGATGGAAAGCCAAACCACTTCATAAAAACCTTTAAAGGTTTAAAAGGTCAGTACTCTCATGTGTCCAGTTTGTATGTAGTATTGCCTCTTCATAACTAATAAACCATTATTTACCGACATTTGGGTTTATATACACTATAGTCTTTTAAACAAGGTGATTTTTGTAGCAAAATATTGTTGTGCCCTCCCTTAATGAAATGAAGCCACTCCATCATCATCATACTGCGTAACCTTAACGACCAAATGGCAAGATTTGTATTGACCAGACATTGTCTTTTAAATGGAATTATTAGAAACCTTGAAACTATAATACCTTCTTAGCTTTGACTGCCTTCTCATAAGCCTCAGAGAAGGCTTTCTTTTTGGAGGGTGAAGCCATTTTGGAGAACAGCTTAGCAAAGTCCTGGCTGTTTATTATGGCTGGCTCGCTCAATGAGCTCCACAGCGTATCGTTTCTAAGAGAAGAGACAGAGACCGAGATGAAGGCAGCCATCCAGACACCACCCAGTATGGGTTTCTCAAAGCCTTCCCTTTTTCCCCTTCTTATTTCAAACATAATCTTGAATAATGAAGGTTATTTTTCTTCTACAGAGCTAACAAGCTATGCGTTTCACACTTCAAAGCCAGACAGGCTGCTTCTAAACGACCCCAAAACAAGCAAATGTAAAACCAAGTGGAAACATACTGATGGGCTCTCAGTGTTCTCAGTTTAACTTTGGCCGAGAGCTCTGAAATCCGAAGGGTGGAGCTGTAGAAGTGCTACCCCCATTAAAAACAATTAAAGAACCAGCCAGGAGCTATTTGGCCCGAGCACAGCTTTCTAGAGAAGTCAGGAATATGATGGCCCAGGAAATGGAGCCCTTAAAACTCCCATCCACCACTAGAGGTCATGAAAGGCCTGCTTAGAGGTTACTCTGCTGTGGTTTATATTGGACCTCCCTGAAGTCTGAACACAAAGTCCCAAAATTGTCCTCTTCCTGTTTTCACAGATCAGTTTCTTTGTGGTAAGCCACGAAAGTTAGTTAAACTATGCAAGTGTTACTCTAAAGTGCCATACGATCAAAAGTATGAGGAAAGCCCTCCTAGATTTTCCACATATTAGCTTCATCCATCCATTATCTTCCGCTTTATCCTCTACTAGGGTCACGGGGGGGTGGGGGTTCCCCATGCCCATCAAGCGGAGAACTTTTCGGGCGCTGGGCAGACACACCCAGGACAGGGCGCCAATCTATAGCTGGGCACACACTCACTTACACAGACACACGCTATATGGGGCAATTTGGAGAACTTAATTGACTTGATCCATGTTTTTGGACTGTGGGAGGAAACCGGAGAACCCGGAGGAAACCCACGCGGACACGGGGGGAACATGGAAACTCCACCCAGATTGGGATTCGAGCCTGGAATCCCCAGTGCTGAGAGGAGAACATGCCAACCACTAAGCCACAGTGCCACCCTTATTAGTTTCAGTTAAGAATAATGTTAATGTTCAAAGATATTTTACAGCTTAATGGCATTAAGGTAGCTTTTAAAAATCGTTTATGGCTTAGTGATTAGCACGTTCACCACTCAGCCCTGGGGATTTCAGGTTCATATCCCAATCTGGGTGGAGTTTCCATGTTCGCCCCGTGTCCATGTGGGATTTCTTCAGGTTCTCCGTTAAAAACGTGGATCAAAGGTAAATTGCCCCTTTATAGTGTGTCTGTGTGGGTGTTTGCCCAGTGATAGATTGGCGCCCTGTCCTGGGTGTATCTGTCCAGCGCCTAAAACGTTCTCCCCTGGATGGGCATGGGGAAACACCCCCCCCCCCCCTGCAACCCTAGTAGAGAATTAAGCTGAAGATAATGAATAAACACATTTTAAGGCATTATTGTGGCCAAGTTTACAAATGTAGGAAAGTTTTTCCAGAATAGTTTACAAAGTGTACTGTACTGTCAGTATTGTACTGTATCGTATCGTATAGTATAGTACAGTATCGTACTGACTTGAGGTATTACTTTGAGGTAAGAGGACTCCTGGCTTAAATCTCAGCTTCTTCTATTAATAATTTTATTTGAGGGCTTGTGACCTGAAGGTCCTCGGCGTGATTCACAGTCTCAACAAGTACTTTGGCTGAAGTGCCCTTGGGCAAGGAACCTAACCCAAATTTCTCCCCGGGTGCTGCATCCGGGCACGTGTGCTCACTTCACTCAGTGTGTATATGTGTGTGTGTGTGTTTGTGTGTGTGTGTGTGTGTTGCATGGATGGATTAAATGTGGAGGACTGATCCCTGTGTGTGAGCACAGTTGGCAAAATAAATCACTTGATTACTTTATTTCCTGCTTGCATTTCAGTTGAAATGACATTAGCACCATCTACAGGTGACCCGTTGTCTTCTAAAACTGACTAGATTCTTTAAACATGACCTTGAAATGATAATTTGGTAACACTTTACCTAAACTCGGTGTTAATAATGCATTATTACCACATTTATAAAGCTTTATGAGTTATTTCTAATGTATTATAATACTTGTCGTGGGACTTTGTTAATGTCCACACTCATGAAGTGTTATAGGAACATGCCATAAGGCTTAATAACACAAACTGGCATAATGCCTTTTACATTATATACTTTACCTGTTCATCAAGTTATATAGAGACCAGTGACATGAAGCCTTATAACGCTTTTGTTTAAAAAAGACTTTATACTGTAAGTGCTCATAACTGTTTATAAAAGCTTATAAGCTCTCATTAAAGGCATGAAGTAAAGTGTTGTCATTAATTACCTCTGTGAAAGAGACTGCATACATTGTGGTACATAATGCCTTATAACAGCTTATAAATCTTTTTTTTCACAGACTTTAAGTAAAGTGTCTAAAAAAAATGTCTCACATTGAAAGAATCAAACGTTGAAATAATTTTATATTGTAATGCATTATGTCACAGTGGGTTATAAAGCCTTATATCAAATTGTCATAACAATTTACGACTATGATTATGAATGTCTATTCCCATATATGGCAATCACACTAATTATATATTTTAACTGTTAATCAACTTATTATATTGACCAGCAACATAAAGCCTTATAAGGATTGTGTTTAACGAATGCTTTTCCTGAAAATAACTTTATAAGAGCTTATAACTGTTTATAAAAGCTTATGAGCGATAAGTGTTGGCATTAATTACCTCTTAGAAATAGACTGCATACATAGTACTACATAATGGCTTATAAAAGCTTGTAAATGCTTTTATTTATAGATTTATTATAGATTTTAAGTAAGAATCTAGAAACAACCAAAGAATCAAACATTTAAATAAGTTCATATTATAATGCATTATGTCACTTTGGGTTGGAAAGTCTTGTGTCAAATTGTTAGAACAATTTATGACTATGATTATGAATGGCTATTCCCATATAAGGCAATTACACTAATTATGTATTTTAACTTTTTATCGACTTATTATAGAGACCAGCAATATAAAGCCTTATAACTGAAATGACTTTATAAG
>JAFMOD010000047.1:1290271-1312771 GCA_019802435.1 Corydoras maculifer | reverse complement strand
TCAATTGACTTGCTCCATGTTTTTGGACTGTGGGAGGAAACCGGAGAACCCGGAGGAAACCCACGTGCACAGGAGGTGAACATGGAAACTCCACCCAGATGGAGATTCAAACCAGGAATCCCTAGTGCTGAGAGGAGAACATGCTAACCACTAAACCACCGTGCCGACCTTGAGACTAAATCCTCGTCCTTTATGCATACTAACGTCAATGCTTTTGTATTTTGTCAACACCTTTATGTCACTACCATTCTGGGAATAATTCACCAATCGGAAATATCATTAGCATGCTGTGAGCATTGATAATTAAAAGATAACTCACGCAAACTGTGCGTCAACACCTGAGGTACTGTCTCTGTCTTCAAGCAATATTAAATATTAAAGAAAGACCTTTTTATGGAGTCCATATCGGCAGTGTTCCTCATTAATGGCTTAGAAGTAAAGAATTAGGAGTAGATAATGCTTTGAATGCATAAAGAGCTGTCTCTATGGATTTGGAGTTCTATTCTAATACGGCAAAACCCTCCTCCTTCTTCAACTTTATTCATAACACCTTCATGTCACTGCCATATTGGGAATAATTCACCAATCCAAAATGTCCTGCAATTAGCATACTGTGAGCATTGATAATTAAAAGATGATGACTAACGAAAAACTGTTCAGCAACACCTGAGGCGCTGTCTCTCTTTTTTACATTTACTATTGTTTTAACTTCAGAGTCCATGTCTGCAGAGTCCCTCGTCATTGGTTTAGGAGTGAAGAATGCTTTGAATGCATCAAGGGCTGTCTCTGTGGACTTGGTGTTCTTCTCTAATACGACTAAATCCTTGTCCTTTATTCATACCACCATCAATGCTTTTGTATTTTGCTTTCACCTTCATGTCACTGCCATACTGGGAATAATTCACCAATTAAGAATATAATTCAATTGAGAATGTCCTACCATTAGCACGCTGTGCATTAAAAGATGATAACTAAAGCAAACGGACGGCATGGTGGCTTAGTGGTTTAGCATGTTCTCCTCTCAGCACTAGGGCTTCCCAGTTCGAATCCCCATCTGGGTGGAGTTTCCATGTTCTCCCCTTGTCCGTGCGGGTTTCCTCCGGGTTCTCCGGTTTCCTTCCACAGTCCAAAAACATGGATCAAGTCAATTGAGTTCTCCAAATTGCCCCATATAGAGTGTGTTTGTATTAGTGAGTGTGTGTCCAGCGATATATTGGCACCCTGTCCTGGGTCTATCTGCCCAGCGCCCGAAACATTCTCCCCTGGATGGGCATGGGGAACCCCCCCCCCCCACCGCGACCCTAATAGAGGATAAAGCGGAAGATGATGGATGAAAAAACTATCGCAAATTTTCTCTCGCTTTACATAGTAGATTTTACATAACAGAATTTGTAAAATTAGATGTTATAGAGTAGAATAGAGTGCACAGTGAGTTGGAAAACTCCAGCAATACTCTCTCTCTCAGCACAACCATGTCAGTGTCACTGCAGGATCCATCTTTTAATAGTTTTCGATCTATGGGGCGTGGGGGAGTCTTGGTCCTCCCAAGGTTTCTTCCCAAGGTTTTTCTTGCCACTGTCGCTCTGGCTTGCTCTTTGGGGGTTTAAAGGCTTATAAGACTGTAAAGCTGCTTTGTGATAATGTACTATTGTAAAAATCCATCCATCCATCCATTAACTTCCGCTTTATCCTCTATTAGGGTCGCGGGGGGGTTCCCCATGCCCATCCAGTGGAGAATGTCTCGGGCGCTGGGCAGATACAACCAGGACAGGGCACCAATCTATCGCTGAGCACACACTCACTCACACAGACACACTCTATATGGGGCAATTTGGAGAACTCAATCGACTTGATCTATGGTTTTGGACTGTGGGAGGAAACCGGAGAACCCAGAGGAAACCCACGCGGACACGGGGAGAACATGGAAACTCCACCCAAATGGGAATTCGAACCGGGAATCCTTAGCGCTGAGAGAAGAACATGCCAACCACTAAGCCACCGTGCCGCCCACTATTGTAAAAAGCAAACTCTATAAATAAATTACTTAAACTTGAAATTAAGGGATTCAAGGATTTGAGGAGACTTTTGCCATTTAAATATATACTACTGCCATTTATTACGTAACATGTGATATGTGGAATGTAAACGAAATTGCATTTCACAGACCCAGTTTACCCAAAGTGGTAGAATTAAAAAAAAAATTTATTTAAATATTACACTAAAAATAATTCATTCATTCATTATCTCCCGCTTATCCTCTATTAGAGTCGCGGTGGGGTTCCCCATGCCCATCCAGGGGAGAACGTCTCGGGTGCTGGGCAGATAGACCCAGGACAGGGCGCCAATCTATCACTGGGCACACACTCACTCACACAGACACACTCTATATGGGGCAATTTTGAGAATTCAATTAACTTGTTCCATGTTTTTGGACTGTGGGAGGAAACCGGAGAACCCGGAGGAAACCCACGCAGACACGGGGAGAACATGGAAACTCCACCCAGATGGGGATTCGAACCGGGAATCCCTAGCGCTGAGAGGCGAACGTGCTAAACCACTAAGCCACCGTGCCGCCTCTAAAAATAATTAATAAAAAAAAATATATAGCAGTGCTATAATAAAAATGTAAATATAAAAATATAGTAGCAATAAGCAATACAAAGCAGCCGTCTATGTAGAGAAAACTATGAACTATATAAAGAAACATTTTATATTCTGTTATTGTCAAACTACTATGTATATCTATCACAAAATGGTCCGTGAGTGTAGAAACAATGAGGTGGCGCTGATACAGTGACCAGTGAGTGTATACGTTTACAGTTAACGTTGTAATAGATGTTAAAAATGCGTACTTTTACATCAGCGCTGTTCCTGTTGTCTGGAGACTTGCCATAATTTCTGTCGAAAATAGCTCGTATAGTTTCAGGGTTGAACGCCCGTTTTACGGATTCCATGTCCGCGGTGTCCCTCGTCATTGGCTTAGGAGTAAAGAAAGCTTTGAATGCATCCAGAGCTGTCTCTGTGGACTTGGCGTCCACTTCTAATACGACTGAATCCTCCTGCATGCTTTCATCAGTAAGCATTTCCAGAGCTGGGACAACCTCAGCTACGGGAGACTTTAAAGGACTTGTAGTGCTTTCCTTTTCCCTCCTGGCTCCCAATTTGCTGGAATCGAAGCTCAGCAGCTGAGAGAGTTGCTCAAGGATATTTCCTTTGGACTCTCTTTTGGAACGCTGATCGGAGAAGAGCTGCCGCTGAGCCGATTTTTGCGTCTTCTTTTTAGATTGCGTAGGATTGTTTCCGTCGTCTTTTTTCAATGCTTTAAGTCCGGTAAAAATTGAGGGTCGTTGCGGAGGCTTTTCCACTTTTGGGCCTTGGGGCAAGCTGACCCTGCTGGATGTGAAGAACTCAGGAGAATCTGTTGTGCTTTCGAAGATGTCTTTCTCGGCTTTATTGTCTACTTCATGCTTTTTTATCTCTTTATCTTCTTTATCATTGGCGCTGTCAATGGATCCTTCTGTTTGGCTTGGTGTTTTCATCTCGTCTTTTAATATTCTATAGAAATCTGTCTTTCTGTCTTTAAGTCTTGGATCTGGAGGGCCTGCCATTGGTTCTTCTTCAACCAACACTTGGTCAGTCTCAGTTTCTGGACCATTCATTTCTGGTTTCTCACATTTATTGGTACTAGTCTCACTATTGTGCATTAAGGTTGACGGTGTATGCGATTCCTCATTTGTCCTAACAATTGTCCCACTACCATTACATAGAACATGATTACCTTCAGTCACCATCATCGTCTGATTTTCAAATACACTGAGATTATTGATATCTGTAGAGCGTATTTGGAAAGAAGCATGTTCTGTATTTGTGCTCTCAACTTCTTTAGGCTCATCTGTTGTCCTGAGGCCAGCAAATAAAGCTTTCTCACTGGCCATTGGATCCAACGTGCCCAAACTGCCGCTATTGGATGTTGTACCAACCTTGGGATTGTCTCGAATGTCTTGAGCTGGATTCACTAGTCCTTCAACACCCAGTTTTCCACTACTGTCTTCCTCTATGATTAAAATATTCCCACTTTGGCTCCTCGATTTGGACGGTATGACTGAGTCGCCATATGTCCCCCTCTTGTTACCCTGGCTGGAGTCTTTATAGGTAATTTCAAGTCCTTTATTAAGGTCATTTCCTGCTGCTTCTTGAATTACCAACTCCTTATTGGTATTACTATGTTTTCCAAGTGTACCCATTCCTTCTAGAAGAACATCTCGATTGACTTCAGGTTCAGGTGTCTGACTTGAATGGCCATGCTCTTAAACCTCTTGTCCAGATAAATCCTTCTTACCTCCAGTAACGTCCGAAAGGTCATCGCTTTCAAATGCAAAGTCTTTCTTTGAGAGAGAGCGGAAAAACGTTAGCACTGGCGTTTCTCTGGTTGGCATTTGAGGTTTGGGTTTTTCTGTATAATAGAAAGCACTAGTAAACCTTTCCACAAGGGGATGAGGCGAATCACTGGACATATTCAGCTTCTTGAACACGAACACCCAACAATTATGGGTTCTTGATTAGTTTTGCTGCATCAACATGAAGAGTCCCTTTAGTCATATTGGGTAAAGCTTACATTCTTCAAATGAATGTTAAAACTTTAATGACAATATTTTTTTGGTTTTAATATTTAGACTTCTCGCAACCTTCCAGAACATGAAAAGCGGGGTTACATCACCTTATCGGAAAGATTGATCAGAGCTGGTTACAATGCTGAAGAAATCCACAATGCAAAATCCCCAATGTATTCCTGCTGATGTTCTTTACCAAACTTCTTTGATTATCTGTAGAATCTGCAGTTCCTCCTGATCAACATCCATAGAAGACACGATAGCCTGACCAAAGTAAGAACGTACTGGTAAATTACACCGCCTTATCTACAGCTAGTGCTCCACCTTCTCTTCACTGTACCACCATTGAATAAATATACACAAATGTGCGCACACACACACACACACACATACAGAGAGCTCGATGCTCAACCCGTGAGTGTTTGGCCTCCTGATTTAGAGCTGCGATGGCTTCCTGCAGTTCGGACGCCGTTTCCTTATTCTTCTCTTTTAGGTGGAAGAGCTGACGCTTAAGTTCAGCCTGCAAAGAATTAGTTTAGTTAAGTTTGGTTTAACTTAATTTCATTTGACGTTTTATAAATTTCTATTCAAAACAAACAATGTCAAAAATGTATATGTGTATATATATATATATATATATATATATATATATATATATATATATATATGTGTGTATGTGTGTGTATGTGAGGCACGGTGGCTTAGTGGTGAGCATGTTCGCCTCTCAGCGCTAGGGATTCCTTGTTTGAATCCCAATCTGGGTGGAGTTTCCATGTTCTCTTCGTGTCTGCATGGGTATCCTCTGGGTTCTCCGGTTTCCTCCCACAGTCCAAAGACATGGATAAAGGTCAATTGAGTTCTCCAAATTTCCCCAATATAGAGTGTGTATGTGTGAGTGTCTGTGTGAGTGACTGTGTGTCCAGCGATGGATTGGCCACCTGTCCTGGGCGTATCTGTCCAGCGCCTCAAACGTTCTCCCCTGGATGGGCATGGATGGATGGATGGATGGATGGCCCCCATGACCCTAGTAGAGGATAAAGCGGAAGATAATGGATGTATGGATATTGTGTGTGTGTGTGTGTGCACGCCCAGAGATGGATTTAAAATACTGTCCTAGGTGTATTTGGCCAAAATGGGAGTTATATCCACCCTCTTACATGATTCCACACCAATTGGAGGCATTTAAGAGCGGACAACACATGAGGTTATAACGATCCAGCGTTAAACAGAAGCTCTGCAAGCTTTTTAATGGCTCAACGCTGGGAACCTAATTGGCTTCAGATGCACCTGCAGGTAAAGCGACATCTGAGGTACATCTGAGCCATACTGCCTGAGCATTATGCACACCACTGAACATAAAGCGTGGCTAGAGGTAAAAAAAAAAAAAAAAAAACTCGTTACATGAGGATGCTGAGGAATATTAGATGAAACAGCTGGTACAATAGCCGAGCTCCAGCTGGGATTCTGTTCATTAGGTCTCTGTTCCATGTCAGAAACACATCGTAAAGTTGCTTACAACCATATTTGAGAGTTCGTCCTCTGAAGATGTTTGGTACCCCGTGCAAATAACGCGCACTATATCATCCAAAGCATTCCCTCACCTTTTAATTCCTAATCCATAGGGTTCTATATGACGTCGGTTCAGTGCTTTGTAGGAAAACACACATCCATCCATTATCTTCTGCTTTATCCTCTACTAGGGCCGTGGGGGTGGGGGGGAGAATGTTTCGGGCGCTGGGCAGATACACCCAGGACAGGACTCACAGACACTAACTCACACAGATACCCTCCATATGGGGCAATTTGGAGAATTCAGTTGACCTTGATCCATGTTTTTGGAATGTGGGAGGAAACCGTAGATCCCGGAGGAAACCCACGTGGACACGGGGAGAACATGAGAACTCCACCCAGATTGGTATTCGAACCGAGAATCCTTAGTGCTGAGAGGAGAACATGTGAAGTAGAAGATAATGGATGGATGCCACCACCCTGAATCCATCCATCCATTATCTTCTACTTTAGGGTCATGCGGGGCGGGGTGGGGTGGGTTGTTTGCCCACATGCCCATCCAGGGGAGAATGTTTCGGGCGCTGGGCAGGTACACCCAGGACAGGGCGCCAATCTATCGCTGGGCACACACTCACTCACACAGACACACTCTATATGGGGCAATTTGGAGAACTCAGTTGACTTGATCCATGTTTTTGGACTGTGGGAGGAAACCGGAGAACCTGGAGGAAACCCACGCGGACACAGGGAGAACATGGAAACTCCACCCAGATTGGGATTCGAACCTGGATCCCCAGAACTGAAAGGAGAACATGCTAACCACTAAGCCACTGTGCCGCCCTGTAGGAAACCAGATAATTTTATTAATTCAAAGAATTAAACCACAGCCCCTTAAGGACTCGGACTTCTCTGCCTAAGAATTAAATTGCCCCATGTAGAGTGTGTTTGTGTGTGTGTCTGTATGAGTGTGCCTAGTGATAGATTGGTGTCCTCTCCTGGGTGTATCTGCCCAGCACCCGAGACATTCTCCCCTGGATGGGCATGGGGAACCCCCCCCCCCCCCACCCTAATAGAGGATAAAGCAGATGTTAATGAATGAATGAATTAGCCAATTGGTTACACAGGACTCTTTCTTTACTGATATTATACTCTGACTGTCCACTAGATGGCCTGCTTACTCCTTATTTAGAGAGCAGCAGTGCATTAAGCACTCAGTCTGCTCTGATGATGTGAGGGTTGTTTTAAACGTCAGTGGACAAATCAAACTCATCGATCAGTGCACGTACCAACATACAGTATATGAGCCGATGAATCGGAACACCTGCACGTCACACACACGGCAGCCTTTATAACACCTAATACACCAGGAATTACATCTAAGCCAGGATTTTGCATTTTAGTCTTAATGGAAAGCCTCCTGCAAGTATTTGGAGCAAATTTTTGGGTATAAATGTACATTAACAAATGATAAATTGCAGCAGGGCAGCACGGTGGCTTAGTGGTTAGCATGTTCTCCTCTCAGCGCTGAGCATTCAGGTTTGAATCTCAATCTGGGTGGAGTTTCCATGTTCTCCCCGTGTCCGCGTGGGTTCCTCCGGGTGCTCCGGTTTCCTCCCACAGTCCAAAAACATGGATCAATTCAATTGAGTTCTCCAAATTGCCCCATTTTTTTGTGTGTCTGTGTGAGTGAGTGTTTGCCCAGCGATGGATTGGTGCCCTGTCCTGGGTGTATCTGCCCAGCGGCCGAAACGTTCTCCCCTGGTTGGGCATGGGGACCCCCGCCCCGCCCGCGCACAACCCTAAAGTGGAAGATAATGGATGGATGGATTCAGGTTGGCGGCATGGTGGCTTAGTGATTAGCATGTTCTCCTCTCAGTACTAGGTATTCCCGGTTTGAATCCCAATCTGGGTGGAGTTGTTCTCCTTGTGTCTGCGTGGGTTTCCTCCGGGTTCTCCGGTTTCCTCCCACAGTCCAAAAACATGGATCAATTCAATTGAGTTCTCCAAGTTGCCCCATATAGAGTGTGTTTGAGGTGATAGATTGGTACCCTGTCCTGGGTGTATCTGCCCAGCCACCGAAATATTCTCCCCTGAATGGGCATGGGGAACCCCCCCACGACCCCAATAGAGGATAAAGCGGAAGATGATGGATAGATGGATAGAAAATTGGATAGAAATTGCCCCATATAGTGTATGTTTGTGTGTGTGAGTGTTCCCGGTGATAGATTGGCGCCCTGTCCTGGGTGTATCTGCCCAGCGCCTGAGACGTTCTCCCCTGGATGGTCATGGGGAACCCCACCACGACCCTAATAGAGGATAAAGCAGAAGATAATGGATGGATGGATGCAGTATTTGATGATAATGTTTCGATAGCTGGACTTTGTGGAGTTCAGTGGCTCTGTGGTGGTGCTGGGTGAATGAGGAGCATGCTGGCGCATCAGTGGTCAGTGTGGGTGCCTGTCTCTGGTGGCGCTCTGCCCTATATGGCTGTGTGTGGAGCTGCGCGAGCGCTCATACCGCGCACTCAGCGCCGACTCTCCGAGTCTGCAGCGCCGGCTCTGCCGCTACAGCCATGGCTGACGGGGGTGAAGGGGAAGATGAGATCCAGTTCTTACGAACTGTAAGTACACCTTTATGTTCCAGATCGCGTCGGTCGGGTGTTCGGGGCTCCGCGCGGGATCGCAGCCGATAAACAAAGCCCGTCGTTCGGATGGAGAGGTCGACTGCGATGCCGCACCTGAGCGCGGAGTTCGCCTTAAATGCACGCGGGTCCCGTGGTTTTAAAGGGATTCGGAACGTGACGCACTCACAGTTCAAACACCTGGAGGTGAATGGCAATAAGGGGGGTAGCTGCAGGCAACACGAAAAAATAACAAAAAACAACAACTTGGGTTTGTCCTGCAATGAGAGCTAAAGTTTGGGGAAAAAGGCAAACAGTTGCTAGATATTCGCTTTGGGATCTTGAAGGTTAATAATACGTTCTGCATCCTGATTAAAATCATCATTAAGCAAAGATATCTATTTCTAAAGGGAGTAATTATATCTATCAGCATCAAGTCTTATACCTATTGCTTACTTATACCTATTGCTTAATATATATATATATATATATATATATATATATATATATATATATATATATATATATATATATATACACACACACACACACATATATACACATATTTAAGTATGTATATATATATATGTGTGTATGTATGTATTTGAGTATGTGTATATATATATATGTATATATTGTATATGTATGTATGTGTGTGTGTATCTATTGTATGTGTGTGTGTATACATATATGTGTGTGTGCGTGTATGTATATATATGTGCGTGTGTGTGTGTGTGTGTGTGTGTATGTATGTATCTATTTGAGTATTTTTGTGTGTATATATATATATATATATATATATATATATATATATATATATATATATATATATATATATATATATATATATATATACACACCAAGATGGACCCATTCCATTTTTAGTTTCTATATCTGTTTGATGGATTGTTCTGCAACCATTTTTGGTTGGAGCCGCGGGGAACTCACGATGAACCCTTGCCGCATTGAATAGGACTTAATGTTCAGCTTGGAAACGGTTTAATGCCAATAAACGTAAAAATTAGTTGTCAGGCAACCACACACGTTAAGAGCTTAGCATTTCGGATGATAAAATGTGGTTTGAAAGTTCTGTAGGTTGGCAGAAATCGCATGTTCTTTACAGTCAGCACACCTTATATATCCAACATATGCAATGTTGATCAAAGTACTAGTTTAAATAGTTAATTTTGAATCTAAATTGGTAAAACTGAAAAGACTAAAGTCTTATGGGGTCCAGGGTGAAAAACAAACTTTGTGTGTTGTATTTACTTTATAACACATTTTATGTAGACAGGATTGTTTGTAGACCTAACACATCAGCATAAATAATGTTTAAAATTTGACCTATGTGTGGAATTTATTTTATGTATATTAAGTTAGTCTTCTTAAGTTTAGAAGGGCTGCTGTGGCGTCAGGCATTTTTATGATCATCAGGTTTCGTTTTAATCTAATTTTGCCAGCGGTAAAAAAATAAATCTGTAGGGGTTCTTTTTTCTTTTTCGGTATATAGCAGCTACTTCAACTGGCTGAGATTCCCCAAGGTTAATAATTGTCACCTCCAAGTGCCTGGTATTCCCGCTGTTAAGCAAAAGCGCAATACTCAGATTCCACATGTCATTGGCACGTTAACAATCTGACGACACTAAAAATCATGAGAGGCTTCCTGAGTGAATAATCAGCACTGTGAGTCTTAAATAACAGCATGAAAAGAAACGGGTTTGAGGGATGGATTTGCATTACAGTGCTATCTGCAGGAATGTGGTGTAATCTAAAGCATCACACGGCTTTTTTTAATTTTATAGATAAACCTCTGAACACCTATTAAATAATGCATATAACTTTTAGGTTTACGTTGAGTGTTAGCCATTATAGCTGATTGAATCCAGTAAATTTAATAAAAAAATATATGTAGTTACCAGGCGGCATGGTGGCTTGGTGTTAGCATGTTCTCCTCTCAGCGCTAGGGATTCTCGGTTCGAATCCCCATCTGGGTGGAGTTTCTATGTTCTCCCCGTGTCCGTGTGGGTTTCCTCCAGGTTCTCGGGTTTCCTCCCACAGTCCAAAAACATGGATCAAGTCAATTGAGTTCTCCAAATTGCCCCCTATAGAGTGTGTTGTGTGAGTGAGTGTGTGCCCAGCGATGGATTGGCGTCCTGTCCTGGGTGTATCTGCCCAGCGCCCGAGACGTTCTCCCCTGGATGGGCATGGGGAACCCCCCCACGACCCTAATAGAGGATAAAGCGGGAGATAATAAATGAATGAATGAATGTAGTTACCATGGCCCTCCGAAAAATACAATTATTCTGTATATTTTTAATGATACTGTATAATGTTAATATTATTAATTATTTGCAATAAACAAAGGAAGGCTATGCAATCTTCATAAAATGCTCCTGACCAACCTGCTCTGAACTTGTACAGGGTTCTAATCACTGTGCACCCTTTTTACCACAGGTGTCAAACTCAAGGCCCGCGGGCCATATCCGGCCCGCAAGATCATTTTTCAACTACTATTACTTTTTTTACGGAGAGCAGAAATATTTGAAGTTATTTAAAGTTTATGGAAAGTATTTTTCTTATCTGGCCCAAGAGCCAAATTGTGTTTTGCAGCATGTTCATAGTTGTAAGTTACCGGAGATATATTCATAGAGAGCAAAGTATTTTAATTTCTATGAAGTTTAAGTTATTTTTTTTAATATTGTGAAATAATATTCTTGTCGGCCGGCACGGTGGCTTAGTGGTTAGCATGTTCTCCTCTCAGCGCTAGGGACTCCCGGTTCTCCCCTGGATGGGCATGAGGAATCCCTATTCATATTCCGAAAACATTATTTTACTTTTTAAACTTTACTTTTAGTGAGTTTAATAAATGTTTCTCCTGTTCACCTCACAATGTAAAGTATGCGTTAAGTTTTGTCCCTTGGTGCAACTAAGTTTGCCATCCCTGCATTACACCCTCTAATAATATTCATTATTTTCTTCATATTTACTTAATTATCATTAAAGTTGTTTAATCATACAAAAAACAAAATATTTACAACATAATCAATTATTGAACCCTGACACATACAAGAGTGCATGCTACATACTGTAGAAAAAAAATAGTTAAAATTGATTGGATTTAACACTTTATGTAGTCAATTGTGGGTGAGAAATAAAAATATTATTAAATCATAGAATACAACTATGAAATTGGATATTATAGCTCAGTGGTTAGGGTGTTGGGGTGTCAATCAGAAGGTTGGGGGTTCAAATCCCAGGTCCACTGAAGTCACCAATGTGGGATTTTGAGCAAGACCCTTAACCCTCATTGCTGCAGGGATGTTGGGATTAACCCTGTGTTCTGACCACATGTTGGATAGTTGGATAAAAGCGTCTACTAAACGACCTTATGTAAATGTATGGTGTGGATTAGACGTATAGAGTTCTAGACTGTTGTAAGTACACATAGTTTGGAGTTTTAGCATCCATACGGCTGCACAGCTCATCCGATGCATCATGAGCTTCTAATCCGGTGTTGTTGGAATCATGCTGTTAGGGTCCTGCTTGAGACAGGTGTGTAGTTTCGCCGTTCTGCTGAGGTGTTAAGGTGGGAAAGTTGGCTGCCAGGTGTTTACAGTCAGTAAATTAAAGCATACGACGGATAAGATACAACTGTACAAATAGTTGAACGCACCTTTCTTATTATACACTGCAACATTTAGCATTTAACATTTAGAAGAAAGCAAAGCAGTCTAAGACGACCTGGTTTTCAGGAACCCCTCTTCTGGGCTTTTATTTTTGATCAGAATCACAATCAGAATATCTTTAAGATAACACTATAATTTACTATAATTTACAATTTACAAAATTTTCAGAAAAAAAAAAAAATTATTTACAAGAGTGTATAAAAATGTACAAAACTGAGTGAAAGTATTTGTATATTGCACGTTGTTTTCTTATTGTACGTTCAAAAATGTACAAAACTGAGTGAATGTTATAAATGTGAAAGTTTACAATGCGCCATTTAATGCCCAAACAGGATAAATAATATAAATCCTTATAAATACAAAGGATAGAAGCATGTCTGTGAATGTCATTGCCTTTTAATTCTTCATATCTTTAGATCTTTATTTCAGGGTCGTTAATGAACTTAAGGTGCTTCTGATGGCAGTATAACAGTAGCAGTGAGCTTATTTGGACTTTATGTTGTTCTGGTAGCGTTTACATTCCAAAAAAAGTCTTAGGTTTAAATTTAGCCTCCTAACCTCCCCCCCCCACCCTCCGTTTTCTGGCACGCAACATATGGCCGTTGCATCAGATAGGTCAGGTAACTGGGGTGGCTACTAATGTCTTAACACCCTGTTTATTGGGATTATCTGATATTTAGAAATCAGTAGCTGGTGCAAATATATTTCATAGAGCAGTTTAATGGACAAGCAGCTTATTTGAAAAGTTATAAAGTAGTTATTTGTACGGGATGTATTACTGTTAGAATCAGTATTTAACCTTTTTTCTTGTTGTTTGCAAATTATTTAAAGTATTTACATATTTTGTGGTTTATTTACAGGTGTCTAGTACTAAGACTGGCTCCTAGTGCCTAGAGACTCACAAACACCACCTACCAAAACAGACGTTTATGGACACTTCACACCACAACACCTTCCTAACTGGACACCTTATCATTCTCCACCAAAACACTCCATCATCTACCTCATTTAACACTTATATACATAGTTTCTGCTATGTTTCACATTGCATATGGTGCTAAAATTTTTACATTTTATATGTATGTATATTTATATTTTATATGTATATATTTATGTATGGCGGCACGGTGGCTTAGTGGTTTAGCACGTTCTCCTCTCAGCACTAGGGATTCCCAGTTCGAATCCCAATCTGGGTGGAGTTTCCATGTTCTCCCCGTGTCCGTGTGGGTTTCCTCCGGGTTCTCCGGTTTCCTCCCACAGTCCAAAAACATGGATCAAGTCAATTGAATTCTCCTAATTGCCCCATATAGTGTGTCTGTGTGAGTGAGTGTGTGCCCAGCGATGGATTGGCGCCCTGTCCTGGGTCTGTCTGCCCAGCACCCGAAACGTTCTCCCCTGGATGGGCATGGGGAACCCCACCGCGACCCTGATAGAGGATAAAGCGGGAGATAATGAATGAATGAATATTTATGTATATTCTATATTATGTGTATAGTTGTATATTGTATATTCTGTATTATATATACGTTTACGGCGGCACAGTGGCTTAGTGGTTAGCATGTTCTCCTCTCAGCACTAGGGATTCCCAGTTCGAATCCCAATCTGGGTGGAGTTTCCATGTTCTCCCCGTGTCCGTGTGGGTTTCCTCCGGGTTCTCCGGTTTCCTCCCACAGTTCAAAAAAATGGATCAAGTCAATTGAGTTCTCCAAATTGCCCCATATAGAGTGTGTCTGTGAGTGAGTGAGTGTGTGTCTAGCGATAGATTGGCGTCCTGTCCTGGGTGTATCTGCCCAGCGCCCGAAACTTTCTCCCCTGGATGGGCATGGGGAACCCTCCCATGACCCTAATCAATATTGTGTTATATCTTATTTTATATCTTATTTTATTTTAAAATTTTACTTTAATAGAACAGGGTAAATGGAGCCGTAATTTCGTCTCTGTCTCATGTACCACATGCGATACAAATGATGATAAAACTTTCTTGAATCGTGAATCTAGTGATAAAATAAAAAAATATATATTTCGAAACAGAAAAACTAACAAGTCCCCATAGACTGCAGGACAAATAATTTAGCGATTGCTTTGTGCGTCGAACCCTGAACAGCACTGTGGGAATCCAATTAGAGCTAGCAAAATACCTGTGTAAGTACCGCCTGAAAATATTTATATTAGTAAATATATTTAAACTGAGCAAATATATACCAAATATTTACTTGTTAACAATCTTTTTGTCAGTTCGGCTCTCCGGCTCTGCACTGAGCTTACACTAGAACATACAGTTGGCCATGTGCCCCATATGGAAATGTCATATCACTGTTTTAAGTATTATTCCGTTAGCTCCGGGAAGCCTCTATCCGTCCATTCTATCTTCTGTTTTATCCTCTATTAGGGTCGCGGTGGGGTTCCCCATGTCCATCCAGGGGAGAACGTTTAGGGCGCTGGGCAGATAGGCCCAGGACAGGTGTGGATTGGTGTAATCCATCTCACTCACTCATACAGACAGACACACAGACACACTCTATATGGGGCAATTTGGAGAATTCAATTGATCTCGATCCATGTTTTTTGGATTGTGGAAGGAAACCGAAGAACCCGTAGGAAACTCACTTGGACACGGGGAGAAGATGAAAACTCCACCCAGGTTGGGATTCAAACCTGGAATCCCTAGCGCTAGCGAGGAGAACATGCTGACCACTAAGCCACCTTGCCTCACATATTATGAACATTTGAAAAAAAAAAATTGAGATAAAATATAAATAAACCTTAAAATATAATTAACCTTTAAATTAGAAATAATTATTAGGGGCGACATGGTGGCTTAGTGGTTAGCATGTTCTCTCAGCGCTGGGAAATTCCCGGTTCGAATCCCAATCTGGTTGGAGTTTCCATGTTCTCCCCGTGTCCGCGTGGGTTTCCTTCTACAGTCCAAAAAACATGGATCAAGGTAAACTGATTGCCCCAGATAGAGTGTTTGTGTTCAATTGTCTTGATGCATGTTTTTTTGGATTGTGGGAGGAAACCGGAGAACCCGGAGGAAACCCATGTGGACGCGGGGAGAACATGGAACCTCCACCCAGATTGGGATTCAAACCTGGAATCCCTAGTGCTGAGAGTATCAATATGTACAATATGTACATCGGTTTCAGTTAGCGCAGAGAAGCCATGTATCAAATTTCGTGAAGATGTCGCCATAAGTAAGAACGTTGAAGGTGGTGGACGTGGTCAACCGATATGCTCTGTCTGAATTTGTCCACCTGTCAATACCTATTTAATGGCTATAAAAATGTCTTATTATGTATAAAGAACTTTTGCAATGGACTGAATGAATGTGCCAGAAATGTTCTCCTATGGATGGGCATGGGAACCACCTCGCAACCCTTATAGAGGATCAGGTGGAAAATAATGAATGAATTAATAACATGCATTCAACCATTTAACCACTTTCCATCCATCCATTATTTTCTGCTTTATCCTCTATTAGGGTTGCGGGGGGTTCCCCATGCCCATCATGCTCATCCGGGGAAGAACGTTTCGGGCGCTGGGGAGAAACACCTAGGACAGGGCACCAATCTATCGCTTGACATACACTCACTCACACAGAAACACTCTATATGGGGCAATTTGGAGAACTCAATTGACTTGATCCATGTTTTTGGACTGTGGGAGGAAACCCGAGAACCCGGAGGAAACCCACACGGACACGGGGAGAACATGGAAACTCCACCCAGATTGGGATTCGAACCGGGAATCTCTAGCGCTGAGAGGAGAACATGCCAACCACTAAGCCACCATGCCGCCCCATTTAACCATTGTGTTCTGTTTAATTCTATACCATGGTCATGGCATTGGGGTGGGGGGGGGGGGTTCCTGGGTTCCCCATTCCCATCCAGCGGAGAACGTTTAGGGCGCTGGGCAGATATACCCAGATTAGGGCTCTAATCCATCATTGGGAACACGCTCACTCACACATACACAGACTATATGGGGCAATTTGGAGCATTCCGTTGACCTTTTTGGACTGTGGGAGAAAAGTGGAGAGCCTTATTTAAAAACAAAAAATTCGACCTCACAGTAAGTATGTACCATTACAGATACAGCCCCGTTTCCTTTTTTTTATAAAGTCGATAAAAGACGACAACCTTGAACGTTTTGCGTTTGATTATTTATATATCATCACTCATATTCCACTGCTTGGATAATGCTATAGCTGCTCAAGTAAATATAGGACATATGTGACCATTGTCTACAGGCTGAGTCACATCTGTGGATGGAGCAGCAGATTGCCCCCTTGGGGCACAGGTTCCTCAGGATTTTGACCTTTTCCAGCTGCGTGTTCGGAATTGTGCCCCACAGTGTTTGTTTGCTGTGATTAAACAGGTCCGCTAATATATCGCTCCGCCCCCCCGGCATTGTTTTTTTTTGTTATAAGTTTTAGCACCATCTGTTTTGAAAGACAAAATGGGGCTCGTATCATCAATCACTTTAAATGGTGGTGCACCGAGGACAAAATGTCTCGGAACAATATGGTGAAATAATAGCTAATCGATCTTGTAATTAGGAAAGATAGTCCAGGTTATTAGGAAGAAAATAATATAATATCAAACAATAAAATCTAATATATATATATATAATTATAGAAATTTCAAAGTTATATAAAATATTTATAATATGTGTATGAAATGGGGGGGGGGGGGGCACAGTTTCCATGTTCTCCCCGTGTCCGCGTGGGTTTCCTCCGGGTTCTCCAGTTTCCTCCCACAGTCCAAAAACATGGATCAAGTCAATTGAGTTCTCCAAATTGCCCCATATAGAGTGTGTCTGTGAGTGTGTGCCCAGCAATAGATTGGTGTCCTGTCCTGGGTCTATCTGCCCGGCGCCTGAAACCTTCTCCCCTGGATAGGCATGGGGAACCCAGCTGCAACCCTAATATAGGATAAAGCGGAAGATGATGATTTGAATAATATATATATATGTATAAAAAATAGGGCGGCACAATTTCCATGTTCTCCCTGTGTCCGTGTGGGTTTCCTCCTGGTACTCCGTTCCTCCCACAGTCCAAAAACATGGATCATGGTCAAGTGAATTCTTCAAATTGCCCCATATAGAGTGTGTTTGTGTGAGTGAATGTGTGTCCAGTGATAGATTGGTGTCCTGTCCTGGGTCTATCTTCCCAGCGCCCAAAACGTTCTCCCCTGGATGGGCATGGGGAACCCCGATTAATTTATTTATATATATATATATATATATATTTTTTTTTTTTCAATCATTCATTATCTTTCGCTTTATCCTCTATTAGGGTCGCAGTGGGGTTCCCCATGCCCATCCAGGGGAGAACGTTTCGGGCGCTGGGCAGATAGACCCAGTGAGTGAGTGTGTGCCCAGCGATAGATAGACCCTAGTAGAGTGTGAAGCAAAAGATAATGGATGGATGGATATATAAAATGCTGTATATATTTATTATATTAAACTGTTTTTATTGTTTTGATTCATATTTAGTTATTGATATATTTGTTTAACTGTATTACTTATGATTATTTTTGCATATAGTTCTAATAAATATGTAATAAATTGCTGTTATTTTGTTTCTGCTCTTACATTAACATGCTATTCTGCATTCACAAAAAGTCAGTGCATCAGTGCTGGACATGGATATGATGTGGGGGTCAGATCAGAAATTGTGTTGACAGATTAACTGGATCGACAGTGTAAAGCAGGGCTGCCCAATGTCAGTTCCGCCATCTCCCAGCCTGCAGCTGAGTTCCAATTCACCTGTCTTTCAAATTTACAAGCTCCTGTAGCCCTTAATAAATATAATATATCAGTTAATGAAGCTAATTTTACCAATTTGTATCATCTATGACTTTTTAGGACGGCCAATAGCTACTTTCCTTACTGAGGAGCCGCAACAGTGTCGATTTCTGATCACATTCCACTTTTTTCTGTCTCAAACTGTTTATTTCTTAAACACACAAATGAATTATTATGCAAATTAGCTGATGACATCATTTAGAAACTTCCAGCGACTTTTTTAGGACGGCCAATAGCTACTTTCCTTACTGAGGAGTCATTAACGGTGCCTATTTCCAATCACAATGCACTTTTTTTCTGTCCCACACTGTTTATTTCTTAAAGATGTCAATGAATTATTATGCAAATTAGCTGATGATGTCATTAAGCAACTTTCCAAGCGACTTTTAGGACATCCAATAGCTTCTTTCCTTACTGAGGAGTCGGCAACAGTGCTGATTTCCAATCACAATGCATTTTTTTCTGTCCCACACTGTTTATTTCTTAAACATGCTAATTAATTATTATGCAAATTAGCTGATGACATCATTAAGAAACATTTGAAATGCCTTTTAGGACAGCCAATAGCTACTTTCCTTACTGAGGAGTCATTAAGGGTGCCAATTTCCAATCACAATGCATTTTTTCTGTCCCACACTGTTTATTCCTTAAAAACACAAATTAATTATTATGCAAATTAGCCAATGACATCATTTAGCAACTTCTAACGACTTTCAGAACAGCCAATGGCTACTTTCCTTACTTAGGAGTCAGCAACGGTGTCGATTTCTGATCTTTATACGTTTGCCTGAGAGAACGACGTCTTGTCATTGTATCACTGAATGCTTCGTGCTGATTGGAGCTACTTTGATTAGTGTGAGGCAGAACTTATCCCTACTTTTAGTTTAGGGCTATCTGTGTCTGACACTTTCATTTATCATTGTAGAAGGGCATTATTGAACCGTGTCGGCAAACCGTATTTTATTGTTTTATGAGGAGATTTTATAGCAATATACATGGAAAGTAGGCCTGAGAAAATCAAATTTGGAAATTTTCCCAAGCTGGAGAAGCTCTGCAGTCTAATATTTCTCCAGTGTTTCATAACTGCCTCATCCGTCTGGAAAGTTTCACACTACACAGCACACTTCTGCTGCGTCATTAAGGAAGCGGAGTTAAAAATCTCACTCTCTGCAGGACTGTCCACATTTTTCGAAGGTTTTTTTTTAGGGTTTGTTCATTCCGCACTTTGACTGTTTGTCAATACTTACTAAAAGTGATCTTGGTCGAACAGGCTGATGTATTTGTCGTGGCTAAGCCAGCGGTTTCATAGCAACTGAAGAGTGAAATTGGTGCAGTGGTAAATGAGGGAGGCAGGTTATTGCACTGATTTTCAGAATTTATTTTAGTAGCTGATTAAAATCTCATTTTAAAGTCAAGCTATGCAGTAAAGCAGGCCTTTTTTGTATTTACATTTTCTAGTAATGGAATTAATGGAGAAATACAATCATTAAAATATACTTACATGAATGAAATATGAAAACAGAACACTATTTTAGGATGGCAAATATATAAAGACATTATTCTTGTTAATTTCAAGTTACAGTTTACTGCTGTGTTCCTGTGTATATCCATCCATCCATTATCTTCCGCTTTATCTTCTAGTAGGTTCATCCAGGGAAGAATGTTTCACGAGAATCTATCACTGGGCACACTCTATATGGGGCAATTTGGAGAATTCAAATGACTTGATTCATGTTTTTGGACTGTGGGAGGAACCCGGAGGAAACCCACGCGGACACGACAAGAACTTGGAAGCACCATATACTGTTACACCATTTAACTGAAAAAAGTCTTAAGCAACAAGGCTTAAAAAGTTTTAAAATATAATTTTAATATGGTAATTGCATTTTCATTTGTATTTGTATCAATTGCTATATCAGAATCAGGATCATATATATATATATATATATATAGCCCATTCGTCTCTCTCAGTGCTCGAATCCTAAACTGGATGGAGTTTCCATGTTCTCCCCGTGTCCACGTGGGTTTCCTCCGGGTTCTCTTACAGTCCAAAAACATAGATCAAGCTCAATTGAAGTCTCCAAATTGCCCCATATAGAGTGTGTTTGTGTGAGTGAGTGTGTTGGCACACTTTTCTTGGCTGTATCTGCCCAGCGCCCAAAACGTTCTCCCCTGGATGGGCATGGGGAACCCTCTTGCGACCCTAATAGAGGATAAAGAGGAACATGATGGATGGATATATACATTTAATTACTTTAAATATGTTTTACTTTATATATTAATTGTCAGCGTAAATAACACAATCAAACCATGCCCTTAAATGTTTAGTCGTAGTTTACAATGTATCTAAAGTATCTGTATTTTATATATCTGTCTCTCAATAATAATTTATGAAAGTATAAAAATGTGTGCAAAGTTGATTGGTAGAGATTTGAAAACATGCAAAATTTATAAAAATATGTAACATGTTAAAAAGAAAACAATTGTAACAATTATGAAAAAAAAGTAATAAGTTGATTATAGTTAATAAGATGGAGATATCCCATAAACGTAAGTGCGGTGGGTTAAAAAGGTGATTTTCCGAAGTTTCATTCACGTGTCATGTGACCGTCAGTTGTCCATGTACTTCGGACTGTACGGTGTGATATCCGTCATTCCAAAAATAGGCCTGATATTAAATACTGTCCACAGCTGTAAAGAAATGCATTCCAGAGTCACCCCACTGCTTTTTTTTTAATCTTGTGACTTTTTCTTCCGTTTCTTAACAGAAGGCTTAAACACAGAAGCGTCTCGGGAGAAAATTTCACAGTATAAATATGAGCTGTGTCTGGACAGCTACTGTATCTCATTAATTTGTTCGACTCAGCGGTAGGTGCAGCCTGTCCAAATATATCTGTGTGACAAATACAAGTTATTTACAGAATGACAGGCCAACAGAATAATCCTCTATTATTCTAACCCTGAGGTGCCACAGCAAAGTGAGCTTCAGATACATAAACCAGAATTCAAAAACCTACCAGCTACCAGTGGTGCCAGATCAACAGCTGGTCAAAAGTATCAAGACGGAACGTGTTTAGAATAGTCATTTTCTTTAAGAGACACTATTACTGGCTGTAAATAAAGAATCTAGCAGGATTTAAACAAATATTGTGCATATGGGGGCGGCACGGTGGCTTTGTGGTTAGCATGTTCTCCTCTCAGCGCTAGGGATTCCCGGTTCAAATCCCCATCTGGGTGGAGTTTCCATGTTCTCCCCGTGTCCGTGTGGGTTTCCTCTGGGTTCTCTGGTTTTCTCCCACAGTCCAAAAACATGGATCAAGTCAATTGAGTTCTCCAAGTTGCCACATATACAGTAGAGTGTGTGTGTGTGAGTGAGTGTGTGCCCAGTAATAGATTGGCGTCCTGTCCTGGGTGTATCTGCCCAGCGCCCGAAACGTTCTCCCCTGGATGGGCATGGGGAACCCCCCCCCACGACCCTAATATAGGATAAAGCGGAAGATGATGGATGGATGGATGGATGGATGGCGGCATGGTCGCTTAGTGTTTAGCATGTTCGTCTCTCAGTTGTAGGGATTCCAGGTTCGAATACTAATCCCATGTTCTCACCGTGTGCATGTGAGTTTACCCCAGGTTCTCCAGTTTCCTTACACAGTCCAAAACCATGGATCAAGATCAACTGGATTGCCCCATATAGTGTACCTAGTGATAGATTGGCGTCCTGTCCTGGGTGTATCTGCCCAGCGCCCGAAACGTTCTACATTTGCATTACATTTACATTTGATCATTTATTGGATGCTTTTATCCAAAGCGACTTACAGGGTGAGCACAGGGTTCATCACAACATCCCTGGAGCAATGAGGGTTAAGGGTCTTGCTCAAGGACCCACATTGGTAACTTCAATTGACCTGGGATTTGAACCCCCAACCTTCAGATTGACAGCCCAACACCCTAACCACTCAGCTACCACAGCGTTCTGCCCTGGATGCCCCCCCTTCCCCCCCGCAACCCTATTAGAGGATAAAGCGGAAGATAATGAATGGAAGATTATTGTGCATACAGTCAGAATGAGATAACACTAATCATATTTGTTTTCCAATCCTTCCCATAATTCAGTGTTCATGCCCCAGTGATGCATTTATGTGTTTGCGGTTTGCGGTAACGATGTTAAATATAGTAGCTGTATATCACAAAAGTTTTAAAGTAACTATAAAATTTAGCTTTTCTTTTATCTTATGAATAAGGGAGAACCTCTGTGTATGTGTGTGTG
>JAFMOD010000047.1:1255709-1286448 GCA_019802435.1 Corydoras maculifer | reverse complement strand
GTACTTGGTGGGAGTACTGGGGTTAGGTGCCTTGCCCCAAGGGCACTTCAGCCATAGTACTTGGTGGGAGTACTGGGGTTAGGTGCCTTGCCCCAGGGTGACTTCAGCCATGGTACTTGGTGGGAGTACTGGGGTTAAGTGCCTTGCCGCAAGGGAACTTCAGCCATGGTACTTGGTGGGAGTACTGGGGTTAGGTGCCTTGCGACAAGGGCACTTCAGCCATAGTACTTGGTGGGAGTACTGGGGTTAGGTGCCTTGCCCCAGGGTGACTTCACCCATGGTACTTGGTGGGAGTACTGGGGTTAGGTGCCTTGCCTCCAAGGGCACTTCAGCCATAGTACTTGGTGGAACCGGGAACCGAAGTGGGGACCTTCTGGTTGCTAGGCAGTTATTTTTGAGGCTTCATGTTGATGTTGACGTAATAATTTTTTATTAACGGCTTTTTAAATAGTAACGATTGCAGACCTCTGCAACCTCTGCAATGGTTCTTTACTTTTAGTTGCTTAGATTGTGTAAAAAATATGATGGCATTACTCGAAGAGAAGTGAATAATTTTGGAACCACCAGTAACACTTTGCTCGTTCTCGTAACCTACTTAGGGTGTTATTTTTATATCTGTGTAGTGTTTTTATGTCATGTTTCAATACTCCATCTCTGCAGCGATAAAAAGCTAATTTATCTTTCATAAGCTTGAAAGGTTTTTCGGATACTGCTGAACTATTTACCAGATTCATAAGAAATAAATGAGGCGTTGAATCAGTTTGTCTGCTTCAAACAGTTTCTTAATTATAAAGCAAATCAAAATGATTTATAACGAAGTTTAGGGCGGCACTGTGGCTTAGTGGTTGACATGTTCTCCTCTCAGCACTAGGGATTCCAGGTTCGAGTCCCAATCTGGGTGGAGTTTCGATGTTCTCCCTGTGTCCGCGTGGGTTTCCTCCGGTTACCTCCCACAGTCCAAAAACATGGATCAAGTCAATTGAGTTCTCCAAATTACCCCATATAGAGTGTGTCTGTGTGAGTAAGTGTGTGTCCAGCAATAGATTGGCGATCTGTCCTGGGTGTATCTGCCCAGTGCCCGAAATGTTCTCCCCTGGATGGGCATGGGGAACCCCCCCCCCCACGACCCCAATATAGGATAAAGAGGAAGATAATGAATGGATGGATAATAATAATAACAATGAATAAAAATATAAAGATTATTGTTCAGGTTTGATAATTCTACAGTGTAGCTGGTTTTTTGTGTAACTACCAGCATGTGGTGTTCTCCTTTATGCCTTAATGCTGCTGTGTTTCTAAATCCACCTGAGCTTCAGAAATCTGGGGTGCTGTAGTGTTTTTTTTTTTTTTAAGAGTAATTATTTATAAGTTTTGTGGAGACAAAAACATTATTGTGCAAACTTTTTACAGTGTTGCATTTGTAATCGCATTTTAAATGGGACACGAATATCTCCGTCATCTTTTAAACTCATAAATAATGTCCAAGGGTTCTCCCATTTTGGGAAAATAGTGTTTTTAAAAGATGGATTTTCATGCCACGGCGGTTAATGTGCGACTCTTGCGCTGAAAGTGCAGAGCCGGGGCAGCCGTCAGCTCGGATGAATGTGTGTATGAGCCTGGCATAAAAGAGCAGGGCAGGCGGGGAAAAGCGATAAGACCCGAATCAATAAATCGTCTCCTGACGTAGATTGCGCCAAAGAAGCTGTAATGATGGAGACATTGTGTCACTGATGAGTCCCGGTTCAATCTGAAGTAGTTTAGGGAAATCTTCCTCAAGGGCCTGCATATTTAAACAGCACTGCATCGGTGATAATCCATCCGCATGCAAATTATAAAGATGATTTTCCAAACTTTATAGATATTCAGATACTTTGATACCTGGGTGGGTTTTCTCTTTGATCCCAGGCTTCTTCCTGCATTCCATTAACATGCAAATTAGTGGTTGGCATGTTCTCCTCTCAGCGCTAGGCATTCCCGGTTCGAATCCTAATCTGGGTGGAGTTTCCATGTTCTTCCCGTGTCCGTGTGAGTTTCCTCCAAAAACATGGATTAAATTCAATTGAGTTCTCCAAATTGCCCCATAAAGAGTGTGTCTGTGTGAGTGAGTGTATGTCCAGCGATAGATTGGTGCCCTGTCCTGGGTGTATCTGCCCATTGCCCGAAACTTTCTTCCCTGGTTGGGCATCGGGAACCCCACCGCGATCCTAATAGAGGAAAAAGCGGAAGATAATGGATGAATGGATGTTTGTTGCACGGTGGCGTAGTGGTTAGCAGGTTCTCCTCTCAGGGCTAGGGATTCCGGGTTCGAATCCCAATCTGGGTGAAGTTTCCATGTTCTCCCCGTGTCCGCGTGGGTTTCCTCCGGGTTCTCCGGTTTCCTCCCACAGTCCAAAAACATGGCTCAAGTTCAATTAAATTCTCCAAATTGCCCCATATAGAGTGTGTGTGTGTGAGTGAGTGTGTGTACAGTGATAGATTGGCGCCCTGTCCAGGGTGTATCTGCCCATTGCCCGAAACGTTCTCCCCTGGATGGGTATGGGGAACCCCCACCGCCTCCCTAGAACAGAATTAAGCAGAAGATGATAGATTAGATGGATGTTTTTTTGACCTGTGATAGACCAGCAACCTCTGGGCTGGTGGCGTTGCAGTCCTGCAAGACGTCCTCAACGCACTTATGTGGTTTTCATATATAGTCCCCCACTGAGCCTTGGTCCTCATAAGGTTTCTTTCTTAAAATAACAACATAACAGTGAGGTTTTTTCTTGCCACTGTTGCTTCAGCTTGCTCTTTGGAGGTTTAAACACTTATAACACTGTAAAGCTGCTTTGTGACAATGTACTGTTGTTGTACTATTATAAATAAATTACTTGAACTTGAATTTTAACTCCATGGTGTTTCTGGTGTTGAGCCCAATTAGTACACCCAACTTTAATTGGGTTGACTGGCTTAGAAAAGACCAATGTCACTGAATAATCTTTATTGGATTTTGCAGTAAATGTAACCTGGCAGAACATTTTGGAAGAGTTTGGACTTTGGAATTTAACATGAGCGGTTAGACATTTTCATTTCGTAACTATGTTCCTATTGTCCATTTTCTGTTAAGCTTTTAAAGAAGAAGGCAACTGTATAGCATTTTACTCTGAACCTATTGCTTATTTTCATTACTCTACATCTAGTTACTATGGCACTGATTGATGTGTATGTAATGGCATTGTTGACAGTTATCTTTGAATTTGTCGAGGCTTAACGCTGCCCATGTACACAAAGGTAAACTGGTTTTTATAAAGCCCTGACCTTAACACAAATAGGATGGCTTATTAATAGAGATCAGTGACCCCCCAACTACGGTATTGTTCTTAGAAAGTAGATTCCCACAGACACAATTCAAAATATCCATTAAAAACACCTTTTAAATGGTACGATATAAAACTCTATATAGAATTTTTAAATTTTGTATTAATTGGACTAGTGGCTTTGCAGTCTTGCCAAGGTGTTACTGCAAAGGCCATTGAGTACACGCAGAAGATGTTACTGTTACAGAATACTGAACCTTTATTAATTAAATCATAAAATCATTAAATCAATAAATCATTTTATGATATATATATATATATATCCATCCATACATCCATTCATCCATCCACTATCTTTCGCGCTATCCTCTTTTAGGGTCGCTCTATTGGGGGTTCCCCATGCACATCCAGGGGAGAATGTCTCGGGCGCTGGGCAGATACACCCAGGTCAGGGCGCCAATCTATCACTGGGCACACACTCACTCACACAGACACACTCTATATGGGCAATTTGGAGAACTCAATTGATCTTGATCCTTGTTTTTGGACTGTGAGAGGAAACTGGAGAACCCGGAGGAAACCCACGCGGACACGAGGAGAGCATGGAAACTCCACCCAGTTGCCCCATATAGAGTGTTAATGTGTGAGTGTGTGCCCAATGATGGATAGATTGGCACCCTGTCCTGGGTGTATCTGCCCAGCGCCCGAAACATTCTCCCCTGGATGGGCATGGGGAACCCCACAGACCCTAATAGAGGATAAAGTCGAAGATGATGGATGGAGATGGATGGAGCGGTAGGAACTCTTTCTCAAGCGTGTTCAACCACTGAAGGAGGATGAGACCTCACAAGGCTTTTTTTTTTTAAAATAACAACATAACAGAGTTTTTTCTTGCCACTGTCACTTCAGCTTGCTCTTTGGGGTTTGAAGGCTTATAACACTGTAAAGCTGCTTTGTAACAATGTGCTTTTGTAAAAAGCGCTCTATAATTTACTTGAACTTGTTAACCTTACTTATAATGTTGCATTGGTGAAATAACAGTTTTTACTTCTCTTGACTTTAAACGTGCAGTCATGTCCTGAAGGACAACCTTGTTGAGGTGCTTTGGGCTTGAGGTATAAGGTATGAGGGGGTAACCTGCAAAATTCTGCAGCGTTGAAGCCTTCTGGGTGTTCGAAAGCTGATACTCTTGAATTCTAAAAAGGTTTTGCTTCATAATTAGTTTCTTCTGATACCCCCGTGTTTCTCTTTGGCAGGATGATGAAGTGGTGCTCCAGTGTGTTGCTACAATACAGAAGGAGAATCGTAAATTCTGCCTGTCCGCAGAAGGCCTTGGAAATAGACTTTGCTATCTGGAGCCCACCTCAGAAGCTAAGGTACGTCACACCAGTGCCACTCACAAAATACGTTCAAATGTTCTCCAAAATGTTCACATCTTTCACCTTTACACTTGAAATATCATTCATTATTCATATATTATCTTCTGCTTTATCCTCTATTATGGTCGCGGTGGGGTTTCTCAGGGGAGAACGTTTCGGGCGCGGGGCAGATACACCCAGGACAGGATGCCAGTCTATGGCTGGACACACACTCATTCACACAGACACACTCTATATGGGGCAATTTGGAGAATTAATTTGACCTTGATCCATGTGTTTGGACTGTGGGAGGAAACTGGAGAACCCAGAGGAAACCCACGCGGACACGTGGAGAACATGGACACTCCACCCAGATGGGTATTCGAACCGGGAATCCCTAGCGCTGAGAGGAGAACATGCTAACCACTAAGCCACCGTGCCGCCTATATATATATATATATATATAGGGATTTAAACTTGGATCCCCAGCACTGAAAGGAGAACATGCTAACCACTAAGCCACAATGTCGCCCTAAACTTCGTTATAAATCATTTTGATTTGCTTTATAATTAAGAAACTGTTCGAACCAGACAAACTGATTCAAAGCCTCATTTATTTCTTACGAATCTGGTAAATAGTTCAGCAGTATCCGAAAAACCTTTCAAGCTTATGAAAGATAAATTTTACATAAATAAATGTATATATATATATATTACCTTCAGCACCTGTCCCTCACTAATGTGCTCATGGACTGCGTTGGGTGATTGGTTTGTTTTTGAGCACGTGACTGGGTGTTTTTGTATGTAGTTTCCGTATCTCCTCTCCCCCGTGCACGTCTTTGTTTGTGGTTATATCCCGATGTTAGTTCGTTTCGTTTGTTCCCCCCTTTCTGTTGCTGTCTCTGCACCATTTTTAATAATAAACCCGTTTTGTTTTTATGCCCGGTGTCTTCGAACTCTCCTTCCGCGCTCAACCACGGTACAACGCTGTGCACTATCCCCGCACAGGTTGTTTTCGTGGGAGCGTTTCATCCGGCGGACCGGTGTACGCAATCTTCTTCGCGTAGCTGATTTCCGGGAAACGCTCACCAGGCGCAAGCGGCGTACGCATTTCCTCCCGCATATATATATATATTTATTTATTTATGGCGGCATATATATATATATATATATATATATATATATATATATATATATATATATGTTAGAGTTAAAATCTAAAAAGCCTGTAGTCCATTTGTTTCCTCACATACCCCTCCAGGAAAGAGATCATAATACCCTGTTCTCTAATAATCAGGACCACGAGAGTGTGGGTGTCATTTGGGTGATGGATAACACTTAGCACTGCACTGACACTAATGTGGTGGTTGTATGTTGTGTATTATGGTGGATTAATTGCATCAGACACAGCAGTATTTACCTCCTCGCCTACCTTATTGATCCACCTTGTGCTTGTAAAATCATAGACAGTGTTTAATATTCCAGCAACACTAGTGTGTATAATCTACCCATATCAGCACAGCGCCCACTAACACATAACCACCGCCTCAATGTCACCGTAATGCTGAGTGTCAAATAATAATTGTAGGTTCTGGGCAGATACACCCAGGACAGGACGCCAATCTATCGCTGGGCACACTCCTTTACACACACTTAAACAAACACTACATGGGGCAAATTAGAGCATTAAAATGTTTTGGGCTATGGGAGGAAACCCTAGAACCCCGATTTACCCCACGTGGACATGGGGAGAACATGGAAACTCCACCCAGATTGAGATGTAACTAAAACTTCCATCCATCCATTATCTTCCGCTTTATCCTCTATTAGGTCCGCGGGGGGGTTCCCCATGCCCATCCAGGGGAGAACGTTTCAGGCACTGCGCAGACACACCCAGGACAGGACACCAATCTATCACTGGGAACACACTCACTCACACAGACACACTCGATAAGGGGCAATTCGGAGAATTCAATTGACCTTGATCCATGTTATTGGACTGTGGGAGGAAACCGGAGAACCTGGAGGAAACCCACGCGGACACGGGGAGAACATGGAAACTCCACCCAGATGGGGATTCGAACCGGGAATCCCTAGCACTGAGAGGAGAACATGCCAACCACTAAGCCAATGTGCTGCCCGTAACTAAAACTTGATATATGTAATTTTTATATGTGGGTCTAGGCTAAGTTTCGACTAAGATTTAGTCATTAATTAATTTTAGAAAGTGATGGCTTATTTCAAAAGTAAAAAGTATTTATTTTGAGCTCATTTGTAGTTCTAACATATGCAAATTAGGCAATGACATCATTTAGCAAGACACGGTGGTTTAGTGGTTAGCATGTTCTCCTCTCAGCACTAGGGATTCCCGGTTCGAATCCCCATCTGGGTGGAGTTTCCATGTTCTCCCCGTGTCTGTGTGGGTTTCCTCCGGGTTCTCCGGTTTCCTCCCACAGTCCAAAAACATGGCTCAAGGTCAATTGAATTCTCCAAATTGCCCCATTTAGAGTGTGTCAGTGTGAGTGAGTATGTGCCCAGCGATAGATTGGCGCCCTGTCCTGGGTCTATCTGCTCAGCGCCCGAGACGTTCTCCCCTGGATGGCCATTGGGAACCCCCCCCCTCCCACCCTAATAGAGGGTGAAGCGGAAGATAATGGATGGATGGATGGATCATTTCGCAGCATTTAGGACAGCCGAAAGCCACTTTCCTTGCTGAGGAGTTGGCAACACTGAATAGGGCAGGAGGGCAACAAGCATATACAATACATTACATTTGGTCATTGAACAGACGCATTTAACAGCACAGGGTTAATCACAACTTCCCTGGAGCAATGAGGGTTAAGGGTCTTGCTCAAGGACCCACACTGATAACCAGTGAACCTGGGATTTGAACCCACAACCTTCAGATTGATAGCCCAACACCCTAACCACTGAGCTACCACGGCCACATTTCTGACAGAATGGAAATGAAGGAGATTTTATATGAGGCTAAGGTGAATCCTGTGATAGGACACGGGTGCAGAGAATGAACAATGACTAATGTCCATTAACACCGGACTGCGGACTGACAAACTAACAGACAGCCAATGACGTGACTGACATTCTGTTTCTTTGAATACAATTACACGAAGTCAAAATTTTCCCCCATTTTTCTCTGTAAACCTTGTTTTCCAGTCCAGTTCTCACCCATCAGGCATCTCTGGTTTATTGCATGATACCCACTGACCAGAGAAGGTGGAGTAATCACATGCGTCCTCTGAAGCGTGTAATGACGGCCACTTTAATATTGTGCGCTGCTGCTTAAGTCGTTTTTGGGGGCAGTCTAGCAGGATGGTAATGATGTAGTTCTTTCTTGGTACATTCTGGTTGGTACTTCCAACAGACACCATCTCACGGCTGTTAAAACTTATACTTTATATATAAACATTTATTTATTGCTACTACATTTTTATGTTCATATTTATATTATAACGCTGCTGTATAAAATTTTTCATTTTATTTTAATGAAAGGGGCGGCACGGTGGTTTAGTGGTTGGCATGTTCGCCTCTCAGCGCTAGGGATTCCCAGTTCGAATCCCCATCTGGGTGGAGTTTCCATGTTCTCCCCGTGTCCGTGTGGGTTTCCTCCGGGTTCTCCGGTTTCCTCAGTCCAAAAATACGAATCAAGTTAATTGAAAAAGCTCCATCCATCCTTTTTTTCCGCTTTATCCTCTATTAGGGTCGCGGTGGGGTTCCCCAATGCCCATCCAGGGGAGAACGTCTCAGGCGCTGGGCAGATACACTCAGGAGCCAATCCATCGCTGGGCACACACTCAGTCACATAAACTATATGGGGCAATTTTGAGAACTCAATTGACACGATCCATGTTTTTGGACTGTGGGAGGAAACCGGAGAACCCGGAGGAAACCCACGCAGACACGGGGAGAACATGGAAACTCCACCCAGATGGGGATTCGAACCGGGAATGCCTAGTGCTGAGAGGAGAACATGCTAACCACTAAGCCACCGTGCCGCCTGAATGGAGCTTATCTTCTTGATAAACATTTTCAGGCAGTACAATGCGACGCTAAATATATTTGCTATATCTGTTTACCTTTCGGCACGGTGGCTTAGTGGTTTAGCACGTTTGCCTCTCAGCTCTAGGGATTCCTGGTTCGAATCCCCATCTGGGTGGAGTTTCCATGTTCTCCCTGTGTCTGCGTGGGTTTCCTCCGGGTTCTCCGGTTTCCTCCCACAGTCCAAAAACATGGATCAAGTTAATTGAATTCTCAAAATTGCCCCCTATATAGTGTGTCTGTGTGAGTGAGTGTGTGTCCAGTGATAGATTGGCGCCCTGTCCTGGGTCTATCTGCCCAGCGCCCGAGACGTTCTCCCCTGGATGGGCATGGGAAACCCCACCGCAACCCTAATAGAGGATAAGCGGGAGATATTGAATGAATAAATGTTTTCCTTTCTTGTCGTCCGTGCAGTATGTTCCTCCTGACCTCTGCATTTGTAACTTCGTGCTGGAGCAGTCCCTCTCTGTGCGGGCCCTGCAGGAGATGCTGGCGGGACAAAATGGCGAAGGTGTAAGTACAAATATGTCTCTTTTTGCGTCTAACAGTTGGCTATTGTGTTTAAAAGTGTAGTGTAGAGTAGTTTACAGCATGCAATCAGAACTCTTATACTCTCTAATGGCCACTTCCATTCCTATTTAAAGATCTATTTAAACGTTTGGCATTTATTTATACAGTATATAAATTGAATGGTCGTAATATCCCGGTTGCATACATTTTTTTCTGAGAATCTAAAGACAAAGCAGCGTTTTGTAATGATTGTGTGCTGTCGTTTGGTTACTCTGGGATTAACATGCTATCAGTTAGTTGCATTGAAAAGAACACAGTGGGATTCTTTCAGCTGTGATGCTACCAGGCATGGGTAAGTAAACACCCAACATGCTTATACTACGTCCTATTTACTGTATATTCACAGACTATATCCTCCTTTTACATTTTCTACACTAAAGAATGAGTTAAATACTTCAAATAAAGTAGTAGATAATTGGTAGTACACAATATAGTGAGCCACCATTGGCTGTGATCTAAAAAGATTTTTCGTGATTTGGGATTTGGACACGCCCCCTTCTCGCTCCATTGTCCATGTCCTCCACTTACCATAGAGATGAACTTTGAAGTTCTACATTTACAGACTGTAGTCCATCTGTGTTCTTTGTTGTTGTTAGTCCCCTGTTGGTTCTCTGTTGGTCAGGACTTGGGTAGAATTTGGGTGGTGGATTGTTTGTTACTCTGCAGTGACACTGATGCAGTGAGGGGGTAGTTTTATTTAACCACCTCAATGACACTGCTAGGATAGGAATAATGCACCAAGCCAATAATACCTGCTCTGTGGTGCTACTATTAGGGTTCTGTGCATTAGAACAGAGTAAACATGGTATGTAGTGTAGTCCTCAAACAGATGGACTACAGATTGGAATTATAGAACTACAAAATCCATCTTTATTATCATTGCAGCAAAAAGATCCCAATTTTTGGGTGTACTGTATGATGGAGAATCATACAGTACAGTCATACAATCTTTCTATGGTTTGGTTTATTTATAGTGAGATCTATGCTTTAAGGTGATTATTAAAAGGCATTGAGATTCATTCATTTGTAGCCTTGCCTATATCGAATCGAATATCAAAACGCATTAGGGTGTGCGTTAGGGTTTGCCGTTAGGGTTTCAGGAATTATGGTGCTTTGTTGTACTTGCCAAATGCAAAAAATTAAAAGTCAAAAATGTAAAACAAGAGTAATAATAATAATAAGTTCAATTTATATAGCGCCGTTCAAGAACCCAATAATAAGTAATAAAGGTTATACGACTTCATCTAAAAGTTAATGAATGCTACAGAAAATCTTGACTGTCAAGATACAGCTCTTTGGCCATACCAACAATTGTGTGTCTATTTTACTCTTAATGAAAACTTTACTTATTGTGACGCATAAATTGCATTCATGCCAGTGGCGTTGCCAACATTCACACAAAATACCAGCAGTTCATGGAGAACAACCACCCAAAATCTCTAATCTAGAACAATCTGCAGAGACTTTTGGAATCTCCTGACATTACCATTAGAGATGGTTGAGGTTGGGAATCTTGGAAGAGCTCGTGAAAACTAATTTCTGCCAAAGGAAGTGTTAGTAAATCCTGAAACGTTAAGCTATCTGGACCAATGCCAATTAATTAACGGCAGAGTCATTTTACAGCTCTTTAGTTCATAAAATGCATTATTTAAGTACATTTGTCTAAACTATTGCATATGAGAGTATGACTGCTGCACATTTTTTATTAGATTTAATGTTGTAATTACATTTTTTATAGTCTAGTGACCTGGTCAGGGTGTTTTCCCATATATTTTGTGCAAGATGAGAACTAGGATGACCCACCCAACAACCCACATAAGGATTAAAAATGATAGATTAAAGGTTTTAAAGCTATATGGTTCATAATATACAGTAATAACTATGTATTTGTACCTATATATACACACTTTTTTTGCCAAAGGTATTTGCTCACCCATCCAATTGATCAGAATCAGGTGTTCCAATCACTTACATGGCCACAGGTTTATAAAATCATGTGAAAAAATGTGACAAAACATTTGAGAAAGAATGGGTCACTCAGGAGAATTCCCAGTGAATTCCAGCATGGAACTGTAATAGGACGCCACCTGTGTAACAAATCCAGTCATGAAAATTGTCCAACTGTCAGCTGGATTATAAGAACGTGGACGTGTTTGGGAATAACAGCAACTCGGCTACGTAAACTGACGGAGCGGAGTCAGCGAAGAGGTCGCCAACTGTCTGCAGAGTCAATCACTATGGAACTCCAAACTTCATATGGCCTTCAGATGAGCTCCAGAACAGTACGTGGAGAGCTTCATGGAATGGGTTTCAATGGTCGAGGAGCTGCGTCAAAACCATACATCACTATGCAATGAAGCAAAGCACACGGCCACTGGACTCTAGAGCAGTGGAGATGCATCTGTAGAATCAATCACTACAGAACTCCAAACTTCATGTGGCTTCAGCATACCAAGACCTTTTGGACAATTCCATGCCCCCAACTTGGTGGGAACAGTTTGGAGCTGGCCCCTTCCTCCTCCAACATGACTGTGCACCAAGTAAGGTCCATAAAGACATGGATGACAAAGTCTGGTGTGGATGAACTTGACATAACAGTGTAGGACACCAATGTACAGATTGTGTGATGATCGGGGTCATCTGTATTTAACAATTAAAAACTATATAAGTCCTTTGAGGGCGTCCTGCAGGACCGCCAGTCCAATAAAAATCCAGGTTCCATCCAGATATTGTCGTAGCTGCAGTGTTTCAGCAGAACCATGGATGAAGATCTGACAACACCTCCAGGAAATTAGCAACACCTCAAAAGAAAGAGACATGAAAAGCAGTTAGAGCTGATAAAACACAGCATTAAATTAATAACCAGAGTTTGATTGACACAGTGCATCATGTGACTCCGGCAGTAAGACAATGCTGGCTTCCATTTCCACATTGAATCCAATCCACTAGCAGAATGGCTTGAATTTGCAGTTACGCTGATGCCGGTGAAGCTTTTGTGGCTATATTTATATTTGCTCATATGCTTTTCAACAGTTTCTGACATGTAGGCCACTGCGATTGAAGCTTATATATATATATATATATATATATATATATATATATATATATATATATATATATATATATATGTAGGTGCAAAAGGCATTTCTGTATCGTTGACTAGTAATGTCATTATATTATGTGAAGGGAGGACAAACCAGGTTCAATAAGCAAACTTTTTACACATTAGTTTATATTGTACAAGATTTGAATCTCCATCTGAGTAGTGTTTCCATGTTCTCCCCGTGTCTGCGTGGGTTTCCTCCCGGTTCCCCGGTTTTCTCCCACAGTCCAAAAACATGGATCCAGATTAATTGAATTCTCCAAATTGCCCCATATAGAGTATATTTGTGGGTGTGAGTGTGTGTCCAGTGATAGATTGGCGCCCTGTCCTGGGTGTATCTGCCCAGCGTCCGAAACGTTCTCCCCTGGATGGGCATGGGGAACCCCTACATGACCCTAATAGAGGATGAAGCAGAAGATAATGGATGGATGGATGTTGTGGTGGTTTAGTGGATAGCACGTTCTCCTCTCAGGGCTGGGGATTCAGGTGTTTCCATGTTCTCCCAGGTTTGTATGGGTTCTCCAGTTTTCTCACACAGTCCAAAAACATGGATCTATGGTAAATTGACTGCCCTAAATTGCCCCAATTGTTCATGTGAGTGAGTGAGTGTGCCCACTGATAGATTGGCGCCCTGTCCTGGGTGTATCTGCCCAGCACCCAAAACATTCTCCCCTGGATATGCATGGAGAACCCCCCCCCCCCCCCCCGAACCCATGCTTCTCTTATTAGTAATTGATACAGAAATGCTTGTAATCCCAGTAACTTTTTTCTGGTACCAGTTGACCTTATGTGGCCTCATGTTTGGGACTGATGAATAATTTTACATCCCAAATGCCGTTTTGAGTCTTGATGATCAAAGTGCATTATTACTTTCTACACTTTATAACTGTCCGTCTGTATTTTTTGTTCAACATGGCTAGAATCCTGACCATGAACAATGGGTATGTTATGTCTGCAGTTTGTTTCTCATTTGGAAACTATGCATGAGTGCGAAAGTGGATTTTCAAACCCATGTGGGATTTAGAACCGTCTCGTCCCTACGTTTTAATGCCGTAACAGATATTTCAATTTTCAAGACTAAATAAACTACTAACCCAACTAATAAAGACAGTGTGGCTTCTCAGCAAACACTCCCCACTCTCTTTTCCAGGTAAAAAAAATTGGAGTTTATTCCCAGCAGCATTTGCAAAATAAACAGTATCCAAAAATACTCACCATCAACAAGATATGCTCTAAAGTATGTGAAGACCCCAAACTCATTTTCTAAACATATTACTGAATTTATAGTATTTATTTTTCGAATTTAAATTAATTTAAACATTTATTTAATCATTGTTGGTAGACCAGAGGACCTGGCTTACAGTATATATTATTTATAGAGCGATTTTTACAATATTACATTGTCACAAATCAGCTTTACAGTGTTATAAGCCTTTGAACCCCCAAAGAGCACACTGAAGCGACAGTGGCAAGACAAAACTCCCTGTAATGTTGTTATTTTAAGGACGAAACCTTGGGACTCATCCTCCTTAAGTGGCCGGGCAGCAACAACAGTGTAGGACACTAATGTGCAGATTGTGTGACGATCAGGTGACCTGTATTTAACAATTAAAAACTGTAGAAGTCCATTGAGGGCGTCCTGCAGGACCGCCAGTCCAATACAAATCCAGGTTCCATTGAGTAATTGTTGTAGCCACAGTGCTTCAGCAGAACCATGGATGAATAAGTTGGCGACACCTCAATGAATTGGCGACATTTATCTGACAGTTTCAGGTTTATTCATTTATATAGCATTTTTTACAGTAGTACATTGCCTTATTGCAGCCTTACAGTGTTTTACGTCTGAACCCTCAGTGTTAGTGGCAAGGAATACTACCCTGGTGTTGTTGGATTTTAATGAAGAAACTTCCAAGACTCAGTGGAGTACTTGTCATCCTTAAATGGTCCAGCCAGCATCAACAGTGCAGGACACCCATGTACGATTTGTGTAATCATCAAATTTAGTTCAAGGGAAAAACCCTAATAAATACCAAATGGTCTTCAAATTATCAATTTAAAAATAGATAGAAAGCCAGGCTCTGTCCTTAATCATTCTTTTAGGTGGCATGGTGGCTTAGTGTTTAGCACGTTCTCCTCTCTGCTCTGGGGCTCCAAGTTTGAATCCCAATCTGTGTGAGGTTTCCATGTTCCGGTTTCCTCCCAGAGTCCAGAAACTGGGATTCAATGTAAATTGAACGTTCTAAATTGCCCCAATTAGAGTGTGTTTGTGTAAGTAAGTGTGTGCCCAGTGGTAGATTGGTGTCCTGTCCTGGGTGTATCTGCCCAGCCCCCGAAACATTGTTCCTTGGATGGACATGTGAAACCCCACGACCTTAGTGGACGATTAAGCAAATGGCCAAACTTTTCAAGGCGTGTTCCAATACTTGTCCATATAGCATATCCAAGTTCCAGCTCTATATAAACATCGAAGGAAATGAGAGTGTTGAGCTTTATGTTCTGCAGCTTGCAAGCTTCATATCTCTGCTAATGACGGCCCTCACAACGCAAGACCTTAACAAGCAATAACGCACAGGTCCTGTTTTTCTATGTGGTAGCTAAATCGTCATGTTCCCAAACACATGACTGTTTTCATTCTACATTTGGTTTGAAAGGTGCTCACATTAATACTTCCGAGAACGGTTTTCACGTCTTTCTTTGCATAGCTTGATAATAAACTAAAGAAATTTCCAAAGTACCAAAGAAGAGGAAATGTTCTGGAATGCTGATTCCAGAGTGGTTCTCTTAAATTGCACTGTAGTTTTTAGAATGATGGTTCCATTGGGAATTCAGTCAGGAACTAATTTTCCAAAGGTGACGTCATGAATGGTTCATCTTTTCCACATTCAAGGCATTGAATGAATTTCTGCTTCCGACACACGATGCCTTAACCGATAGAAATAATACCAAATTCGAAACATCTCATTGTCACGGGGTGGAACACACCCAGTTTAAAGTCTGTGTTGGAGATGGATCTGCCTTGCCATCAGATGGAGCCATTATAAGGTGCGCTAATTACTATTGATGAATGCCCCACCATCTCACTCGGGTTGCTCATATGTAGTTGGTTGAGAAAGGGTGTTCGTATGTACAAGGATGCTTTGTTGTCCATTCCACCGCATATCTAGAACATACAGAGAACTGGGAAATGGTTCCTCCTCTACATAGACACAGAGAGAGAACCACCACTGTGATAATTCATGCCACCACCATGAGTAAGCGGAGGGTAGAAAGATATGATGCGTTATGAAAATAGGTGATTAAATAAAACCCGTTCCCAGACTAAACATAGTTTGGGGTTGGAAAAACCTTCTAACATGGGGGGTTCAAGGGAGTCAAGTTAAAGTACAAGTAATTTATTTATAGAGCGCTTTTTACAATAGTACATTGTCACAAAGCATCATCACAGTGTTATTAGCCTTTAAACCCCCAAAGAACAAGCCAAAGCAACAGTGGCAAGAAAAAAACTCCCTGTTATGTTGTTATTTCAAGAAAGAAACCTTGTGAGGACCGAGACTCAGTGGGGGACTCGTCCTCCTTGGGCGGTCGGCAGCATCAACAGTGTAGAACAATAATGTACAGATTGTGTGATGATCAGGTGACCTGTATTTAACAATTATATAAGTATATAAAACTATATAAGTCAATTGAGGGCGTCCTGCAGGACCGCCAGTCCAATAAAACTCCAGGTTTCATCCAGTAATCGTCGTAGCTGCAGTGCTTCAGCAGAACCATGGATGAAGAGCTGATGACACCTTCAGGAAATTTGCAAAACCTTAAAAGAGACATGAAAAGCAGTTAGAGCTAATAAAACACAGCATTTAATTATAACCAGAGTTTGATTGACACTGTGCATCATGTGACTCCGGCATCACTGACTAGAGCAGCAGAACTAAAAGGGGCAGATACTGCAGGGTACTTAGTTGAGAGGGCTCCCTGGAACAGCATCATTTCAGTGCTACACCCTCTATTAATAATGAGCTGGGTGAAGAGGTGAAACGCCAGCACAGACTGATCCCAGATCACCAACCAACACCACCAAACCTGAGATCTACACCTTTATCTACAGGGAGTTAATTAAACGCAAAATTAAATAAATGTGTTTTTAATCTGCTGCAGTAAGGAGGGTCAGTAAGAAGGAGGGTCAGTAAGGAGAAGGGTCAATGTCCAAAAGAAAACTCAGGTTTGTAAGAGTTTGCCAGGATTAACCATAGCAATAGTACTTTTGGAGGAATTTCACCAAGCAGCTTGCCCCTCAAGGCCAACTGATAGGATGGGAAGCTAAAAAGTGATGATATTTATTCACATCGAATAAGATTTAAGAAAATCATGATTCCTTACAGTAGGCGGCACGGTGGTTTAGTGTTTAGCATGTTCTCCTCTCAGCTCTAGGGGTTCCTGTCTCGAATCCCCATCTGGGTGGAGTTTCCATGTTCTTCCCGTGTCCGCGTGGGTTTCCTCCGGGTTCTCCGGTTTCCTCCCACAGTCCAAAAACATGGCTCAAGGTCAATTGAATTCTCCAAATTGCCCCATATAGAGTGTGTCTGTGTGAGTGAGTGTTTGTCCAGCGATAGATTGGCGCTCTGTCCTGGGTGTATCTGCCCAGCGCCCCGAAAGTTCTCCTCTGGATGGGAATATGGAACCCCCCCGTTATTCTAGCAGAGGATTAGGGAGATAATGAATAAATTAATGAATGAATGTATGATGGCTTACAAAACATCCTTCTGATGTCGATCAATGTCGATTACAGTAGTTCTAAGTGTTTCTACATCTCCAGTTCTGATCTCCAGTGTTCTCATGGCTGGGTGGCTCGCAAAATCACTGCTGATAAAGCAAAAACCAGGCTTATTTAAGTCAGTGTGAAATGCAGACAGCTGTTCGGTGCTTCAGTTATTTTTATGTCTGCCTTCTAGCTTTAAAAAACAAAAAAACGGATGTAAAGTAATATAATCTGACGCTTGAATTGTACGTAGGCTTTTAATAGGGGGTATGGGTATAACGGGCAGCCAGAGATAACCCCTGAAAAATGATTCAGCTCAATTGCTGCACAATTCATTTTCTTTTTATTACCTTTTATCTAGAATAAAAATAAAACTTTATTCTTATATTTTATTAATACCTTTAGGGTTCCTTTATGCAAATCTCTCTCTCTCTATATATATAGGTATTAATATTATATTATATATAGGTATTTATATATATATATATATTGTGTAGATATATAAAACAATATATATATATATATAGAATGATATATGAACAGCATATCAGATCAGTTCATCATGTGATGTCTAGGAAGTCTTGCCCTTTTCATAAATGTTTTATTTTTATTATTTTTATTCTGCAATCAGAGGTTTATACGGCGGGTAAGTGTATACTTTTCACATCTCATATAAAATAAATGTTATGCAGTCACGGCTGAAAACATTGAGACTCCTGCATTTCTTTCAGATGATGCAAAATGTGCTCGGGATATTCATGGGTTTATTAGAACAAAGTACAGAGGTTAAAAAAGGTCCCCCCCCTGACCCTAGTAGAGGATTAAGCGGTAGATAATGAATGGATGTATACAACTTTATAGTATGGGGGTCCAGGTTTGAATCCCGATCTGGGTGGATGTTCTTTCCGTACATGTTTTTTTTTTGTTCTCCAGTTTCCTCTCACAGTCTAAAAACATTGCCCCTATATAGTGTGGATGTGTCTTTCTGAGGGAATGTGTGCCCTGGTATGGATTGGCGCTCTGTCCTGGGTGTATCTACACAGCACCTGGAATGTTCTCCCCTGGATGGGCATGTGGACAGGGTGCCAATCTATCGCTGTGCACACACTCACTCACACACACACAAACACACACTATATGGGGCAATTTAGAGCAACCAATTTACTTTGAATCCACATATTTGGACTGTGGGAGAAAACCCACGCGGACACAAGGAGAACATGGAAACTCCATCCAGATTGGGATTCACACCTGGATCCCCAGCGCTGAGAGGAGAACATGCCAACCACTAAGCCACCGTGCCACCTGTTTATTCATTCATTCATTCATTATCTCCCGCTTATCCTCTATCAGGGTCGCGGTGGGGTTCCCCATGCCCATCCAGGGGAGAACGTCTCGGGCGCTGGGCAGATTGACCTGGGACAGGGCGCCAATCCATCGCTGGGCACACACTCACTCACACAAACACACTCTATAGGGGCAATTTGGAGAATTCAATTGACTTGATTCATGTTTTTGGACTGTGGGAGGAAACCGGAGAACCCGGAGGAAACCCACACAGACACGGGGAGAACATGGAAACTCCACCCAGATGGGGATTCGAACCGGGAATCCCTAGTGCTGAGAGGTGAACGTGCTAAACCACTAAGCCACCGTGCCGCCGCCACCTGTTTAAACTTTTTAAAATACATCCCTTGTAAATGCAACAGTATACCGGGAGATGTGTTCCATTTTGTAAAAGAAATGCGGAGGACAGTCTTTTTAAGCCATGACTGTATATATAATATTTTTAAAATCTTTGCTCTTTCTTAACACATTTCAACGGCACATTTCCTCATCTAAGGTACAACAACGAAATTTGTTCCTGTTCAGACGAACAGGATATTTGTTTCTTAACACACTTAACTGAGTGGCCCGGCATGTGTTCGGTGCAGTGCTCTCAGGAAAACGTTTGTACTCGTTCCCAAGAAAACAATCCGTTTTTGTGTCATTTCTAAAAGAGAATCTGTACTGTACATCCTGCTTTCATGTTATCTTTCGATGATTTTACTTTATTCGAATGTCTTTTGTTTTAATTTTGTCGTTCTGTATCTTCCTTGCTCTCTCTCTCCCTGCAGGCTGGTCAGGGGGGTGGACACCGAACACTGCTCTACGGTCATGCTATCCTACTGAGGCATTCATTTAGTGGAATGGTGAGAATGTGCTACCCTGATTTAAGTCACTATGAATGAAGATTAACTGTTGCCATCAAACTGAAGATCCATTTTAATAATTACTTAGCACTATATGCAACATAATTAAAATTGGCATTTAAAAATTTAACATTTAATTCTCTATTTGTGCTGTTTTTCCAACCCTTTTTTCCCCCCAAGTTTATTAAGTTTGTAGTAGTACAGAAATGCTATGTGAAAACAATTACGCCTACTAATTTGCTTTTGATAATAATCTTGATAATTAATGTAAGTGTGCAATTCATTTTGAAAGAAATTATATATAATTTATATAATATATTCATTCATTGCCCAGCGATGGATTGGCGCCCTGTCCTGGGTCTGTCTGCCCAGCGCCCGAGACGTTCTCCCCTGGATGGGCATGGGGAACCCCACCGCGACCCTAATAGAGGATAAGCGGGAGATAATGAATGAATGAATGAATATTCATTCATTATCTACCCGATGCCGTTCCAGAGGAGAACATTTCGGGCGTTGGGCAGATCCAAACTCACGCAGCAACACACTATATGGGGCAAATGACCACAGGAAACCAGGAAACCCACACGACACAGGGAGAACATGGAAAGAGTTTTATATATACATATATATATCCAAGTTTTTGAACTGTGGCAGGAAACCAGAGAACATAACTCAACCCACAGTTTTTATAATATTTATATTTTTATATACATATACACACACACACACACACTATATATATATATATATATATATATATATATATATATATATATATATGTTTATATATTGTGTGTGTATATATAAATTAGAAAGAAAAGAGAAAGAAACTTTCAAAGATGGATTATTTCATAAAGCTTATTAAATTGATACCATATAAGGTGACAGTTAATAAACATGTCCAATTATAACCCTCAAATAAATTGTATGCATATACATTTTAATTGGACTATTAAGATTTTACTCATTTGTAGGCATATGCATTTTTAAACTAACAGACTGTCGGGCTGCAGAGTGTAAAGCCATTACCATGTCATGTACTGTATCTGTAATTATATTAATTATAGTAATTATATTCGACAACGGCAAATGTTATGGCAGCTTCCTGATCAAAGTATGAGGTGGTGCTGGTGATGTATCTTTATGCTGAAGAAATATTTCATAGCTTATTTTTTTTTATTCGTATTAATTAATTTCGTATTTATATAACGATGGGTCCTGGTGTTAATGACTAATAACAATGTAAAATGTACAGTGCATTACATCAGAACCTGGATTTTGCACATGCAGTAGTTCTTTACAGGCCTAATTTAAGGAATTTGTCATTCTCGGGACTCAACTATGTGGTTTTGTCCCCCCTCTTTTTTAAAAACAATACCGGAATTCTGCCTTTTACCTGTAAAGTGATTTTAGTCTGTAATTTGCTTTTTTGACCTCCTGTTTGAATATCATTTTCCAGTATCTGGCCTGTCTGAAGACTTCAAGATCTCTGACCGACAAGCTGTCTTTTGACGTCGGCTTACAGGAGGACTCGACAGGTACTCAGACTTTGTGCTGACACAGTGATTTGGACTGGTCTGATTTGAATTCTCAGGGATGATCAGAATCTGGCTCTTCATTCAGATTTGAGCGGAACCCACATGTCACTTCAGTCATCGTTTCATCAGCTGAGCTTCAGACACTTGGTCACAGGTTTTGCTATTTATATGTATTGAGAACATCAGATGCGATAATTTGAGAAGGCCACTACTGGAAGCGACCCATATGTCATATTTGGATATGTGCTATAAAAAATGTCTTCCACTTGCAATAACTTTTAGGAGTGAGACGGCTATAGAACCAGTGTTTGTTTAAAATGGGCTATTATTATTATTATTATTATTATTATTATTATTATTATTATTATTATTATTATCATCATTATCATTATTAGCTAGTTAGATTAATGTGATGACAAACATGGAATAAAACCAACATCATCACTGAAGCAAAACTAAAATTAAGGAAAAAATATATTACATATGAGATATTTCACCTGACATCTCAAAATGTATATATGTCTTTCTCTGTATGGGGCAATTTGGAGAATTCAATTGCCCTTGATCCATTTCTTTGGACTGTGGGTGGAAACCGGAGAACCCGGAGGAAACCCATGTAGACATGGGGAAAACATGGAAACTCCAACCAAATATGGATTCGAACCTGGAAATGCAAGCGCTGAGAGGAGAACATGCTAACCACTAAGCCACCGTGCTTTATATATATATATATATATATATATATAAATATATATATATATATATAAAAATTGCTGGTTGTTCAGATCATCAAATTTAGATACATATATTATATAGCAGACTAACACAGTGCTATTTGTGAAGTTTATAGGATTTACAGAAATTGTACAGTAATTAATTAAACAAACTCCATAGGTTTGGGTAGCCCTATTTTTTGGCACTAATTAACAACATTTATTTTTAAGCTCCATGATCTTGAGCCATGATTTGCATGCTCAGGTGAATCCGATTAAGAGAGTAGGTTAAGCTGGCCAATCGCAAGTTTTCCTCCATTGCATCTTCTCTGAAGAGTGGCACCATGCGAGTTTCAAAACAACTCTCAAATGACCTGCAAGCAAGGATTGCTTAACATCATGGTTTAGGAGAAGGATACCAGAGGAACCCTTAAATATATACAGTGTATACCATATGACTTATTATGCATATACCACTTTTATACATAGCAGCAGGGGCGGGGTCAGACCTGGGCTTTCGGGGCTGTAGCCCTGGATCAAATGAGAGCAGCTTTCTCTGCAGCCTCTCCTCCAGCAGCAGGACCGAACGATGGAGTCACCGTCAGCTGTTTGTGCTTCTAAGCTGTGTGTGTGTGTCTCTGTGTGTGTGTGTCTGTGTGTGGCTGTGTGTGTGTGTGTGTGTGTGTGTGTGTGTGTGTGTGTGTGTGTGTGTGTGTGTGTGTGTGTGTGTGTGTGTGTGTGTGTGTGTGTGTGTGTGTGTATGTATGTGTGTGTCTGTGTGTGTGTGTTTAGGTGTAGGTGTGTGTGTGTGTGTGTGTGTGTGAGTGTGTTTGAGGGAGACAGATTTTTTTCCCCCAGTATCTGGAGTAAAGTTACCGTAATAACTGTATGTTAGCTGTAAAGAGCAGCTTCTCAGTTTTCAGAAACCGTCAGAATTTTTTCTGAGTTACGGTATTTAAAGCAAAACCTTTAAAACTGTCTCATCTGCGACTCGTAAAACAGATTCATGCTTTTCTGCTGAAGCTCAGGTTCATTTATCAAAACATTTCAGCCAAAAGCATCATTTATTAGAACTGAATGTGCTCTCCACTGCTGACAGACATATTTCATATGTAATTTAATTTATAACCAATATAACTAATGAATGATCAAACACAATGAACGTAACAACAGTTTGGAAATGGATCAATACCCTCATGAAAGGGCACTTTTTAAAGAGGACAGAGGGGGAATAAGGGATCTGGGATGAAGCCCCTGATGTTTCTAAACCCTAAAAACGCCTCTGCATAGCAGCCTAACAAAATTCTAACGAAACCTTAATTTCATCAACATTAATAGATTTTGTTGTGATGTTCACATGTTTTCCTTTAAAACTATCTTTGAATTGACTTCCAGGAGAGGCTTGTTGGTGGACCATCCACCCAGCCTCGAAGCAAAGGTCTGAAGGAGAGAAGGTTCGCATTGGTGATGACCTCATCTTGGTCAGTGTGTCTTCAGAGAGATATCTGGTAGGTTTCCATTGTATACATCTAAAGAACCACAACTCTGCTGTATGTGCTACGTATGGCAAACATTCGAGTCGGCAGGTTTTCATTTACATTTTTGGATTACAGTCTTGTACGACATACTGTATTGCTTGACATTTGGAAAGGAAATGTCAGAAACGAAAAGGCCCAGACGCCGCTGGCAACTAAGGATAAGAAATCGTTTATCTGGACAGCTGATCGCTCTTCCCTTGATACTGGTGCTGCACAGAGCCAATCAATACTTGTGTAATGTGCTTTTATACTTTGTAATTGCCTGCCATGTTCTATAAGTAACTCAGATTTACAAACAATTACAGTAAAACAACAAAAAGCTGCAGTACTAATGTTAGATTTCGTCCCGTCGTTCTTCAAACTCATTTTCCTCAAAGGCTTAAATCAGTTTAGGGTCATTGTGTTCTTTGATTGTGGGTTTTGATTCACAAAGTGAAAAATCCACGGCGTTCTTCATGTGTTACGGTGGTCGCTGATGTTTAATTCATTGTGTTTACATCAATAGTTCTAATTGTGTTTTGTGTTATGGGATATCCATCCATCATCTCCATCCCTATGTCCATCCAGGGCAGAACGTTTCGCGTGCTGGGCAGATACACCCAGGACAGGGCGCCAATCTACACACACACACACACACACACACACACACACACACACACACAATATATATGGGACAATTGACTATGTTTTTGGACTGTGGGAGGAAATCTATGCGGACACGGGGAGAACATGGAAACTCCACCCAAATTGGGATTCGAACCTGGAATCCCTAAAACTGAGAGACAAACGTGCTAACCACTAAGCCACTGTGCCGCCCATGTTATGGGATATATTACACAGAAACTAAACATGGTGTACTCTAGGGACTTGGGTCGTTGAGGGTTTGGAGAGTGCTTCGGGTGTTGAGATACTCAGGAGAAGGTGCTACTTCATGGCTGGGCACACTTACTCACGCAGAGAACACACTATGTAGGGGCAATTTATGTAGGGCACGTTAGAGCAGTCAATTTATCTTGAATCCATATTTTCGGACTGTGAGGAGGACACCGAAGAACCCGAAGAACATTGACTATGTTTTTGGACTGTGGGAGGAAATCTATGCGGACACGGGGAGAACATGGAAACTCCACCCAGATGGGGGTTCGAACCAGGAATCCCTAGTGCTGAGAGGAGAACATGCTAAACAACTAAGTCACCGTGCCGCCCAGCTTTTTTAAATGTATTTTTTATAATACATAGGAGTAATGCACTTTAATTTTGTTATACCAGGTCTTTTTTTCTGTTTCTGAGATGCATATAATTAGGGTTTGAATTAACGCCTTAAATAGACAAGTATCTAAAATCTAAAGTATCTAAAATCCAGTTTGTTAGACCATGATACATATATACTAACTATAAAATCCTTTCCTCTGCTTTCTGCAGCACCTCTCCATCTCTAATGGAAATATCCAAGTTGATGCTTCCTTCATGCAGACATTATGGAATGTGCAGCCTACTTGCTCTGGCAGCAGTGTTGCAGTGGGTAAGTTCACCATTATTCCATTATCTTCCACTTTATCCTATACCAGGGTCGCGGTGGGGTTCCCCATGCCCATCCAGGGGAGAACGTCTCGGGCGCTGGGCAGATACACCCAGGACAGGGCGCCAATCAATCACTGGAAACACACTCACCCACACAGACACACTCTATATGGGGCAATTTGGAGAATTCAATTGACCTTGATTCATGTTTTTGGACTCTGGGAGGAAACCGGAGAACCCAGAGGAAACCCACGCAGGCACAGGGAGAACCTGGAAACTCCACCCAGATTGGGATTGGCAAACGTGATAACCACTGCGCCACCATGCTGCCCTGTTTGTATATTAATTTTGCTTTGTAAGCAAATGGTTTTTCACCTGGTTTGGTCTGTTGCCTAGCAACACCAGATAAATCCTTTATTCTCTAGTAGGGTTGCGGGGGCGGGGGGGGTTCCCCATGCCCATCCAGGGGAGAACGTTTCGGGCGCTGGGCAGATACACCCAGGACAGGACGCCAATCTATAACTGGACACACACACTAACTCACACAAACACACTCTACATGGGGCAATTTGGAGAATTCCATGTTTTTGGACTGTGGGAGGAAACCGGAGAACCCGAAGGAACCCCGAACATGGAAACTCAGCGCTGAGAGGAGAACATTCTAACCACTAATCCACCGTACCGCCCTCTACATCATGTCATGGTGTTCAAATCTTGTGTGTTTTAAAATAATTTTCTTTGTCTGTTATGCATTCGAGCTTCTTTGGAATTGTTTCTTTTGGGAATCTGTAATATACATATACTGTATATACAGTGGCGGCACGGTGGCTTAGTGGTTTAGCACGTTCGCCTCTCAGAGCTAGGTATTCCTGGTTCGAATCCCCATCTGGGTGGAGTTTCCATGTTCTCCCCGTGTCTGCGTGGGTTTCCTCCGGGTTCTCCGGTTTCCTCCCACAGTCCAAAAACATGAATCAAGTTAATTGAATTCTCAAAATTGCCCCCTATAGAGTGTGTCTGTGTGAGTGAGTGTGTGCCCAGCGATGGATTGGCGCCCTGTCCTGGGTCTATCTGCCCAACGCCCGAGACGTTCTCCCCTGGGTGGGCATGGGGAACCCCACCGCGACCCTAATAGAGGATAAAGCGGGAGATAATGAATGAATGAATGTATATACAGTTTCATTCATTCATATTTATGAATGAAGCCATTAATGATGAAGTCCACCTGTTAAAAGCCTATTACAAAATCCTATTGGGCTGTTTATTATGTTCATATTATTCATGGCACGAAATATGTTCCATACATCCATTATCTTCCGCTTTATCCTCTATTAGGGTCGCGGTGGGGTTCCCCATGCCCATCCAGGGAAGAACGTTTCAGCCGCTGGGCAGATATACCCAGGACAGGGCGCCAATCTATCACTGGACACACACTCACTCACACACACACACTCTATATGGGGCAATTTGGAGAACTCAATTGACTCTGATCTATGTTTTTGGACTGTGGGAGGAAACCGGAGAACCCGGAGGAAACCCACACGGACACGGGGAGAACATGAAAACTCTACCCAGATGGGGATTCGAACCAGGAATCCCTAGTGCTGAGAGGAGAACATGCTAAACCACTAAGCCACCGTGCCGCCCAGGAAATATGTTATATCTCCATATATGTATATATCGCTATACAATAATATGTGTGTGTTTAATTAATGAAGCCACACAAATAGTTACACCTCGTGTTTTATGCAGGTTATTTACTGGGAGGTCACGTGATTCGCTTGTTCCGTGGACATGATGAAACTCTGACCATACCAGGAGCAGACCAGTCATCTGAACAGCAGAGGTGACCTTTTCTTTGGGGGGGGGGGAGATCTGTGTGTGTGGGGGGGTAATTTGATATTAAGAAATCAATTCACTTGGAATATGTGTGATTAATAGTTCTGCTTTCGCAGGCTGGTGAACTATGAGACGGGGAAAGGAGGATCCAGAGCCAGGTCTCTGTGGAGACTAGAACCCCTTCGCATCAGGTAACCTCCTCTGACAATCACACAGGGCATGCTGGCTTAGTGGTTGGCATGTTCTCCTCTCAGCGCTTGGGATTCCAAGTTGGAATCCCAATCTGGGTGGAGTTTCCATGTCCTCCCCATGTCTGCGTGGGTTTCCTATGGGTTCTTGGCTTTCCATTCATGAATTAAAGGTATATTAAATGCTCTAAGGACGGCACGCTGGCTTAGTGGCTTAGTGGTTGGCATGTTCTCCTTTCAGCGAGAAAACCGGAGAACCCGGAGGAAACTCACGTGGACACGGCAAGAACATGGAACCTCCACCCAGATTGGGATTCCATGTTCTTGCCGTGTCCATGTGAGTTTCCTCCGGGTTATCCGGTTTCCTCCCACAGTCCAAAAAACATGGATCAAGTCAATTGAATTCTCTAAAATGCCCCATATAGAGTGTGTCTGTGTGAGTGAGTGTGTGCTTAGTGATAGATTGGCACCCTGTCCTGGGTCTATCTGCCCAGCGCCCGAAATATTCTCCCCTGGATGGGCATGGGGAACCCCCTCGCGACCCTAGTATAGGATAAAGCAGAAGATAATGGATGGATGGATGAACGCTCTAAATTGCCCCATATAGAGTGTGTTTGTGTGAGTGAGTGTGCTCAGCAATGGATTGGCGTCCTGTCCTGGGTGGACCTGCCCAGCGCCCGAAACGGATGGGCATGGGGAACCCCCATAATATAATGAAGATAATGAATAAATTAATTAATTTTCTCATGTCCTACAGCTGGAGTGGAAGCCATATTCGGTGGGGTCAACCCTTTCGCCTCCGACATCTCTCCACCGGCCAATACCTCGGTCAGACGGAGGAGCGCGGCCTCGTGCTACTCAACAGGGAGAAGTCTGACACCACCGCCACGGCGTTCTGCTTCCGAGCAAGCAAGGTTCATTTCGCCTGCTGTCACCTGATTTATTTAAAGCTCCACCCACTGAGTCATCTCACTGATTCATTTCGGGCAATGAATCTATGAGCCACATACCCATAGTCACAGTGACTGTAATTGCCATAGTGCTCTCAGCCATTAATCCCGCGTATATTAATTTATCCTTATCAATCTTCATTTGCTCTGCCTCGTGATTACAGGTTGTAGGGCTGGAAGGTCACCTGACGGCCTTCCCTGCTCTTGATTGATTGGTTCTGAATAACACAGGCTCTTCATCTTTGCAAATTGCTGTTCATTCTCAATATGTCTGAGATGTGTTGAAATGTGACCATTAGACTGAGCGCTAGGAAACGCAGGGCTCGCATTCATTTCTCTCGTCTCTGTCCTTGTAGGAGAAAGTGGACTCGGGCCCCAAGAGGGACATGGAAGGCATGGGGGTGGCGGAGATCAAGTACGGTGATTCTGTCTGCTTCATCATGCATGTTGCTTCCGGCTTATGGCTGTCCTACCAGGCCCCTGACGCCAAATCATCTCGGCTGGGCCCACTGAAGAGACGGGTGAGGACGATATTTTACACAAAATTGCCCCATATAGAGTGTGTTTGTGTGTGTAAGTGTGTGATTAGCGATAGATTGGCCGTCTGTCCTGGGCGTATCGGCCCAGTGCTCAAAACCACCTCTCATGGATGGGCATGAGGACCCCCCCCACCACGACCCTAGTAGAGGTTTAAGAGGAAGATAATGGATGAATGAATTAATGAATGAATTTTATGCCCAACGTTATTGGTCAGCTACTTTATCCGAAACACTTGGATGCTTTACAGACTGTTAATCCTGAACTGCTTTTCTGTTGCAGCCTATAAAACCCAAGGTTTAAAGCATCTTATGATTTATTATTATTATTATTATGGGCAGCATGGTGGCTTAGTGGTTAGCATGTTCTCCTCTCAGCACTAGGGATTCCCGGTTCGAATCCCAATCTGGATGGAGTTTCCATGTTCTCCCCGTGTCCGCGTGGGTTTCCTCCGGGTTCTCCGGTTTCCTCCCACAGTCCAAAAACATGGATCAAGTTAATTGAGTTTTCCAAATTGCCCCATATAGAGTGTGTGTGTGTGTGAGTAAGTGTGTCCAGCGATGGATTGGCGCCCTGTCCTGGGTGTATCTGCCCAGCGCCCGAAACGTTCTCCCCTGGATGGGCATGGGGAACCCCCCCCCCCCTGCAACCCTAATAGAGGATAAAGCGGGTGATAAGTAATAAAATGAAAAATAAATAAATAAAAAATAATAATAATAATAATAAGGATGATGATGATTATTATTATTATTCATTCATTCGTTCATTCATTTATTATCTTCCGTTTTATCCTCTATTAGGGTCGCGGGGGGGGGGGTTCCCCATGCCCATCCAGGGGAGAACGTTTCGGGCGCTGGGCAAATAGACCCAGGACAGGGCGCCAATCCATCGCTGTATTATTATTATTATTATTATTATTATTATTATTATTATTATTGTTGTTGTTGTTGTTTTTGTGTTGTTGTTGTTGTTATTATTATTGTTATTATTAATATTAGTAGTAGTTTTAGTATTATTATTGTTGTTGTTATTATTATTAGTATTATTATGATCATTGTTGTTATTGTTGTTGTTATTGTTGTTGTTATATTTATTATATCTGTTTGTCTGTGTGTCTGGTATAGAGTTTGCAAATGCTATCTTACCCACTTCCTATTATCTGAATAAGCTAAAACTTTGCACATTAAATAAAAAAATGTAACAATTAATTTACTAATTAATGGTAATGAATTCATTTGGTTTTCTATGGATAAATTGCCCATTTTCTACTAAATGTCATACTTCACGAGAGGAATTAATTTAGGATAAAGTCATTTGACACGATATAGAGGTGGTTTTAAAAAAATTTTTTTGCTTGTTATTATTCTATTCACCACCAATGTTCACGGCAGTCCAAATGATTTATTTAAATCCTTTGCACTTTATTTATTTAAAATAATATTTAATATTATATTATATAAATATTTAATATAGATATGATTACACAACCTCCTCTAGTCCTAAAGTATAATAAAATATAATATATATATTTTTTATGTACTCACTTCAAGGATTCAAAGAGACTTCATTATCATTTACGTAACACGTGGTACATGAAATGTAAATAAAATTTGGTTTCACGGACCCAGTTTTCCCAAAGTGGTAGAATTTTAAAAAATGTTTTATTTAAATATTACTTTAGAAAAAAAAGAAATTGTAAAAAAAAATAAAAAATCAAATATAGCATCATATATAAATATGATAGCAATAAAAGAAGTAAAAATTCAATATAAAATATAGCAGCCATGAGATATTGTCTGTTGGAAAAGTGTCGTAGTATCACAGTGTTTATGGAGGGTGTCTGTTGATTTAGGTGGAGTTTAAAAGTTTTACAGCTTCTGGTGTGAAGCTGTTCCTCCGTCTTGTTGTTTTGTACTTAATCTGATGAAGATGGCGGTGTGCGACAGTGCAGCGGATTCTTAGGCTCCCAATGCAAAACCACAAGACTTAATGCGACCGATGTGTCTCCTGCACACAGGCTTTTCTTTATCCAGAGGGCCATATGGATGATGGATTGATTCTGCAGCTCTGCCAGCATGAGGAATCACGTGCAGCTCGCATCATCCGGAACACCACGCAGCTCTTCACCCAGTTTATCAGGTACCAGCAAGTTTTATTATTAGTTTATTATTAATTTGATTTACATATCCTATAGATACTGACTTTTTTAAAATGACACCTACATCTGTTTACTACAGTTTTAGGACTCCATGTTTTTATGATTTTACTAAGTTAATACAGACTAAGGCGGCACGGTGGCTTAGTGGTTTAGCACGTTCACCTCTCAGCGCTAGGGATTCCTGGTTCGAATCCCCATCTGGGTGGAGTTTCCATGTTCTCCCCGTGTCTGCGTGGGTTTCCTCCGGGTTCTCCGGTTTCCTCCCACAGTCCAAAAACATGGAACAAGTTAATTGAATTCTCAAAATTGCCCCCTATAGAGTGTGTCTGTGTGAGTGAGTGTGTGCCCAGCGATGGATTGGCGCCCTGTCCTGGGTCTGTCTGCCCAGCGCCCAAGACGTTCTCCCCTGGATGGGCATGGGGAACCCCACCG